>JACEVL010000804.1:307500-342500 GCA_020284085.1 Aporrectodea caliginosa | reverse complement strand
ACTACCACTACCACTACTACCACTACCACTACCACTACCACTACCACTACCTGAAAACCGATTCAGCGTACGCAGATCATTGCCATTGCATCGCAGAATTGCTATTATTTGCAAGACCTGATATGCTTACCTTCCATTTGTCTTTCAAGTCGAAATCGATTTTCCCAAACCCAAGTGCACTCTGTCTCTTTATCTGCCACGCAGCACTCACCCAAAAGCCCGATATTTATGCGTTCACACGGCATACTCCATCCAAGGTATGCTTTTGCTTCCATCCTTGTCAGCCAGAAAGGAGACACGAAACTGATGCTGCAGAGTATACCAGCCGTCCAGAGAAAGATGGCGGCCAGATGAGCCCGGCTGACCCAACTTAAAAAGCACGAAAGGAATGAACAAAATTTGATGCACATCTTTGACGATTCAACGATTCACTTGTGGAGTCAACGCCAACGTCTTAGAACTAAAGTGTAATTGATCTCAGCTGTCAGTCAACTTAGTACACGATCTCAGCTTTCAATCACCTCAATTCACTTAATGTTGCGCAAAGCGAAAGATATTCTGATCAAGACTTTTGTCTTGTGTTCTTAATAAATGCACTCAGAAGCTGTGCTCAGAATGAATTCTTAAAGTTCTAATCACTCAAATTCTCAGTCTTTAAGTCTTGCAGTACCGTTCACTAATCGTTAGATGAAGCCGATTTGTTCTTACGAATTCAGAATTGACTGATTATCTGTCTTAAACCGCAGATGTTTCTTGTTCTGTTACCTAAAACTAATCAAATTGTTCAGGTTCCCAAAACTCTGTTTTCACTCGTCGATCTATCCTAGCAGTCTGTCTCAATTAGTTGTCTACTTCGCACTGAAATATTACCATCACATAAATACCACTTAACGTCATTAATCAGCGCGTCAAATAATCACTATCCGTGACGACCTCGCTGAAAAAATGATGTTAATTGACAGGACTTGTTGAACGAACATTATCTCATGAGTAGGTTTTTCTAAGCGTAAATCCAGCATGGCTGGCTCATCTCATCTTCGATTACGCGTAACTGAACACAATCACGACTTCTGATTGTTATAGTATTAGCAGGGATGACAACAGAGGAAATCACACCAAGTGACTTACCCATATGACCAATATGGAAATATATAGCTAATCACCTGTGACTGCAGTTAATAAAAACACAAAGTCGTATTTTCACATCCGGCGATTTTTTGGTATTTGCGAGCCCCGCAGGATGGCCCATTACAGGCCGAACTGTGTGGGAACAACTGAGGCTGCGTAGGGCTTGAAAGGGACCATAGTGCGAGACATGTGATCAACACCACACCTGTCCACCACTTATGGGTAAAAAACTAAAAACTTCATAACCTGCGTCTGTATGTAAGTATGCATGCATGTACGTATGTATGCATGTATATATGTATGTATGTATGTATGTATGTATGTATGTATGTATGTATGTATGTATGTATGTATGTATGTATGTATGTATGTATGTATGTATGTATGTATGTATGTATGTATGTATGTATGTATGTATGTATGTATGTATGTATGTATGTATGTATGTATGTATGTATGTATGTATGTATGTATGTATGTACAGGGCCGTTGCAAGCTATATTTGCGCTCTGTTCCAAGAGTAAATCTAGCTCCCCACCCCTCAAAGAACAACTCTACCAATAAGTCAATAACGACCAACTTTGTAACCTCGAATATAATATAAAACCTTTGTCTTAAAAATAATAAAAACGAAGTTTCTGTGTTTCTATTAACATTTAATTTAGTCACTTCAGATTTATTTAAATGAAAGTAAAAAGAACTTACAAAACTAAATTTATTAAATGTTTTCTATTGCCATTTACATATTTCATTTAAAAATAATAATATTTCTGTTGAAAGCTGGCGTGTGTGTGTAGAGACCGTTCCGCCCCCTGGCGAGCATTCGCACTGCTGAAGGGATTATTAATTCATTAATTCCGAGAATTTATATAGCGCCTCTTCAAGATATCTACTCAGGGGCTCTCTTTGCGCTAGCCTATTATGATGTTAAGTGTCATTACAACGGAAATATTTCATCAATTAGCAAAACAATGCACAGTTAGCTCAACAGTCACCAGTGGCGGGCCCACGTACAAACGTGGATCCCACCAACGGATTCCCGTCGACAGCTAAAGATGACATGGACGTTCAGAGTCGCTGAGCCAAGTTGTGTCGATAGAACAGAGCGACTACAGTTGACATCGTTCGCAAACACGACGAGCAGTCCCTCACTGGTAAAAGATGACGCACGTCCGGCTATAATTCGTCGAGGCACAAGGATTGCACGGAAGAAGGCATACGTCGCGTGTCGTTCGGTAGATTGAAACGCCTCCAGTGACTGAAGGTCGAGGTCACTCCAATGGCTCGCGTCGGTCGTCCTCCACCGAGACGTAAACACTCGGCTACAGGCGGCGTACACGGTCCGTATGGCTCGGGTTCGAACGTACATCAAAGGATGGTCTTGATGCAGTCGCATGGCAACAAAATACCTTCAAACGCACAAAATCGTTCGCAAAATCGACGAATAAATCCGGCACGCAAACCCAGCACCAGAAAACTCCAACATGTTCGAAGTTATGAGGAAAGGGAGGTTAGCACAAGTTCCATGAGGAAAGGAATCGACTTCCGTCGGGTTCGATTTCCCACCGTAGGCCATGGGTTTCCGGTTTCCCATCGTGTAATTAACACGGGGTTTATGAAGCAGGCGTGCGCTCCTACGGGGTTCGCCTATACCGCGACTTGTATAGCGCCACTAGCCGTTATGTCGTTCAGCTCTTCAGATACCAGGCCGAGGTTATAATAGAGTCTACGCCTGGCTTTGATGGCGACAGAAAAGCGTCCGCTCTGATTGGTCTTCTCGTCCCTGCAACAGTGCTTTCGCTAGCTATCGGTCTGGAGTTCACACCCTGTCTTAGCACTCACTATACTCGTTAGCACTTCTGCCGGTTCGGGGCCGCTATTCCGGGGGCCGCTATTCCGGGGTCCGCTATTCCGGGGGCCGTTATTCCGGGGTCCGCTATTCCGGGGGCCGCTATTCCGGGGTCCGCTATTCCGGGTCCGCTATTCCGGACTAATGAAGACAAATATATATGTATATAATTATGTACAATTGTACATTATATGTATATATATGCATGTATATGTATCGATTTATACATATATATACATGTTTGAATATGTATACATATGTTTGTATATATATATGTATATAGATCTATATACATGCACAAATGTTATATATGTATATACATCTGGATATATATGAAATGGGAACAGGTCGATAGTCCGAAGGTTCGATAATCCGAAGGTTCGATAGTCCGAAGGTTCGATAGTCCGAAGATTTCATGGTAAAACATATCATATGCATATGTACATATAGTCATATATGTATATGTACAGTATATGTATATATATATGCATGTATATGCATGTACATGTATATATGTTTGTATATGTATATATGTTTGTAAATATGTTTTTATATCTATACATGTACATATATGTATATATATATGGATATATATACGTAGGCTATGTATATATATTATATGTATATATATATGGATATATATACGTATATATATTTATATATATACGTAATTACTATGTACATATGTATATATATATGTATATAAGTTTGTGTATATATGTATGATATTTATATATATATATATGTACATATGTATATATAATATATCTATATATTATATACATATATGTGTGTGTGCATAATTGCATATGTATATATACAGATATATATATATATGCATATATATGTATATACATAAATATATATTTACTATGTATATATGAACATATATATGTATATATGTGTACTGTATATATTTATGTATGGATATATGTAAGAATATGTATATACATATATATGTATTTACTATGTATATACATGTACATATATATGTATATGTATTGCATATATTATTATATAATAATTATTATATAATAATTATATATATATTATATTTATGTATATAAATTATATAATATATAATTAAATGAATATAATTAATTATATTAATATAAATAATATATATATTTATTATAATTCAATTTATAATTAATAATATATATTATAGTAATATAATCAAATTAATTATTATATATGATTAATATTAATATAATTAATAATATTAGTGTTAATATTAATTATATAATTATAATTATATATATTATATACATAAATATATATTCAAATACATATAATAATAAATAATATACAATATATATCTATATGTGTATATATTATTTTATATATAATTTAATAATTTTGTATTATATAATTATGTAATTATAATAAGATTAATTATTTAATATTATATATTATAATTATCCCTGAGGGATCATGTATACCTCGGGGCATAAAAATAAAAAAAAAATTATAATAAATAACTAATTAATATATTTATTAATGATATTAATTATTATTATATATTATTTTAATAATTATGTTATTATAATAAATAATTAATTAATATTATGATAATTAATTAATATTTTAATTATAATTATAATTATATATTAATAACTATAATTAATCTATTATTTTATATTTTATTATAATAATAATTATTTTAAAATAAAATAATAAAATACATAAAATATATATACAATATACATATATATAATTACATATATATATAATAAAATATAATTAATTAAATGTATATATAATTATGTAAATACACACATGCATATATGTAAATACATATATACATGCATTGCATGTGTATATATAAAATATGTATATAAATACATATATATATAATTATATATACAAACTTATATTCATATATATATATATGCACATATATATAAATACGTATATATATACAAATATATATAGACATATACAAACATATATATACATATACACGCATGCATGTATACATATACTCTCCATATACATATACATGTACATATGCAAATATGTTTTACCATGAAATCTTCGGACTATCGAACCTTCGGATTATCGAACCTTCGGACTATCGAACTTTCGGATTATCGAACCTTCGGACTATCGAACTTTCGGATTATCGAACCTTCGGACTATCGTACCTTCGGACTATCGATACGTAACCATATGAAATATATATATATATCTGTGTGAATATATATATGTATATACATATATGTAAGTATCTATATTTGTATATGTATGTATGTATGTATGTATGTATGTATGTATATATGTATATAGATGTATGTGTATATGTACATGTATATGTATATACGTATATATATGTACTTAGGTAAATACATATGTGTGTGCATGTATACATGTTTGTGTACATATATATGTATTTGTGTCTATGTGTTTGTATAGTTATATGTAAGCATATATGTATTATGTATGTACATGTATGTTTGTAGTTATACATATGTACATACATAAATATGTATATACTTACATGTAAGTATATGTATATTCATGTATATATACAGGTATGTAGGTATTTAAACACATATTCATGCTTAAATATTTATTTACTTACACATACCTATACATACATATACATATATATATATGTATATCTACATATATATATACACACACATATATATATATATATTTACATAAGTACATTTATATACGTATTTACATACATATATATACATGTACATATACACACATACATCTATATACATATAGTATATACATACATATACATATAGATAGGCTTCATACATATGTATATATTACATATATAAACATATATGTACATATACACATATATATAGGTATGTATACATATGCACACATATATATCTATATATATATATACACTAATATCCAAATATATAAAATGTACATGTATATAGTTACAAATACAGTTATATATTAGAGGTCTGCGGGTACAGCATTTTTGCTACCCGACCCGTACCCGTAGCACAGAACCGTTACCCGTACCCGTACCCGACCCGTACTCAAAATTACTACCCGACCCTACCCGTACCCGCGGGTATACCCGTACCCGTACAGTACCCGTCACGTCATCAACACGCCTTCCCAAAGTCCCTATTCCTACCAGGCCAATAGGCTTACAACTCAGTATGCAGTGATAATAATAAATAGGCTAATGATGATGATGATAGTAGTAGTTGTAGTTGTTGTAGTAGACCTAGTTGTAGAAGTAGTAGTAGTAGTCGTAGTAGTCGTAGTAGTCGTAGTAGTAGTAGTAGTAGTAGTAGTAGTAGTAGTAATAATAATAATAATAATAATAATAATAATAATAATATTATTATTATTATTATTATAAAAGCGCCTGTCGGTTGTGATTCAACGTTTCAACGCCGTTGCGTTCCACAGCACTTTTGTTCTTCCGGATCTTGACAAGGATGGGCAATCCAGAGGCCATCATTGATTATTAAAAACTGACACCTGAAGGGATTATAGATACCCCGGGTAAAAATAACAATAATAATAATAATAATAAAAATTATAATAATAATAATAATTATAATAATAATAATAATAATAGCAGCAGCAGCATTGGTAGTAAGTAGTAGCAGCGGCAGCAGCAGTTGTAGTAGTAGTAATGATGATAGGCAGTAAACTTATGGAACCTGTCACATGCATCTGTTGTGCTGTCTCAATTGCATTGTACATTTTATCTCCTTCGTATATATGCTGTATAAGCTAGAACACTAAGTAACTGCTAATAGTACGTTGCAGACACGGTCAGGGTCATTGTGCGCCGACATTCTCTATTATATGTAACGGTGACATTGTAACCCCAAAACTTCACGTCGGCACGGGTAAAACCGGGTATACCCGTACCCGTGATGACCCTACCCGTACCCGACCCGACCCGTGAAATTCGTACCCGACCCGTACCCGACCCGCGGGTACGGGTACATGTATATAGTTACCCCTATTATATATATAAACATATATACATATACAAACATATATATATATACATGCATATATATACATATAATGTACAATTGTACATAATTATATACATATATATTTGTCTTCATTAGTCCGGAATAGCGGCCCCCGGAATAGCGGACCCCCGGAATAGCGGCCCCCCGGAATAGCGGACCCCGGAATAGCGGCCCCCGGAATAGCGGGCCGGTACCCTTCTGCCCGTTCGTTTTGACGTTGTATGATTTTCTGGATTAAATCAACTACCACTGCATCAGATGGCACTGATAACTCAACATCCGCCATTCGCTAGTTCTGATTATTGTATAATGAAAACAAATTCACGGAAGATACCGAATAGCGGTTTCCACATCCAATGACACCAAAATTACATTTATCAGTCCTCTTGATAAGTTGTCTGTCTTTTTAAAATTACAGTTGCATCGGATCGAATTAACAAACGTCCATTCAATAGCAATGCACTTTTTCAGTAAGAAGGGACGATACATGTAAACCATCTAAGAGCCCCTTAGTTAGTGCTTCGCCTCGTTTTATAGGCTAATCTAAGCGCCAAAACGAATCGCGTTCTTTTCGCTCGTTTTTCCAACAATCACAGCGCAGTATCGCAAGCGCACGTTTCCCCGCGTAAATTCCACCAATCACGGCAGTTCGCTGTATTTGTCTTCTGCGCCCATTTTGGTCTATGCCAGCGTCTCTAGCGATTGACAGTGACACAAATCCTGTATCGACAGAAATCAATTTCAGGCCAGTGACCAAAATCGTCACATATAATTATGATATCTAAAATTATACACTTCTATTTGTTATTATTTCATTTTATTATATTTGTTTTATTTACGATGGATATTTCCTATTTCAAGATAAAGTAATTAGTTTAGTAATTGAAACATTCCATCTCAAAATTTGTGCCCCCTCTGGAGTTCCACGGAACCGCTGGAACACCCTCGCTACGGTATAGGCCTACTGTAGTTATATCATGAATATAGAGAGCTTAATTGGAAAGGTGCTGGTCTAAATAAGGTTTAATCTTGCGAACAAGTGCATAGCATCTAAAGGAATTTGATACACATTTTTTATATGCACTTGTGATGTTTCAGTTAATATTATTTGATTTTTCGACAATTAAATATCTTAAATTTGAAGACCTGGGTGTCACTTGTTTGCCAATCTATCTAGCCAATGACAATATTGGACAATTGGGGCAAAACTAAAGTAACGAAAATAAGACCCAATGCCGGTTCGTTACAACAAGTAACTAAAAGGCAGAAAAAGTTATGCTTTGTGGACAAGTTAACACGCATGATCATCGACCGGCCATCAAACAGTGGAGTCCACGTCTACAGTCGTGTGTCCGTTAACATGGAAAACTTTTTGAACACCAGCTGTAGCTGAACTTCACTTCCTTATGGCTCTATATATATATATAGTATGTTGGAAACTTTTCCTTTTCAGTACTACATCTCAAACGTTCATAAACTTGACAAATTCACCAACGTTTCCAAATGGCGTTACGATTTGATGGTTATATGGCTACAGTTGTTGTATTTAAAATTTCAGCAAATGCTAAAAGTTTTGACCGAGTTATCACACTTTTTCTTGGGTCTATTTCTCATCGGGACACAGTGTATATATATTTAGAGCGAGAGAGATACGGAGAGAGTGTCATATGCATTTGATATGTACTTACTGATTTACATTTTAATACGAGTGGTATTTTGGTTTATTATGTTTGTAAATTATATCAGAATGGTATGGAATGAGTGCACTCTATATTTAGAATTGTACATTTCATCCAATCAGAATGTATTGGCTGGGTTCATTTTATGTACAAATTGTACATGCATCTTCTTGAATCTTGATGAATGTTGAGAATAAAGTCAGTGGCTCAGAAGTCGTGGTTGAGTAAAGACTCGTACGTGCTGTAGGCTTTAACACGCGGTGGCAGTTCACAGAGAGACAGACAGAGACAGAGAGAGACAGAGAGAGACAGAGAGAGACAGACAGAGACAGACAGAGACAGACAGAGACAGACAGAGACAGACAGAGACAGACAGAGACAGACAGACACAGACAGACACAGACAGAGACAGAGAGAGACAGACAGAGACAGACAGAGACAGACAGAGACAGACAGAGACAGACACAGACAGAGACAGACAGAGACAGACAGAGACAGATAGAGACAGACAGAGACAGACAGAGACAGACAGAGACAGACAGAGACAGACAGACAGAGAAAGACAGAGACTGACAGAGACAGACAGAGACAGACAGAGACAGACAGAGACAGACAGAGACAGACAGAGACAGACAGAGACAGACAGAGACAGACTGAGACAGACAGATACAGATACAGACAGAGAGAGAGAGAGAGAGTAGGATGAGGAGGAGTAGGAAGAGGATGGTGTCATACAAGCCAGATTTAAAGTTGCATTCTGTAACTACGTGCATACATGGTTACATCCATGCATACATACACAGACGCTAGGGCCAGACGTCTATGCATCATACATTTGTACGTATAAATACATACGTAGTTACATACATACACTGAATACATGCCCATACAGTGATACATAGACATACATGCATACATACATGTACATTCAAACATGTATTCAAAATAGGCATAGACCTAAAACTTGCACACATTCATACATACAGACAGACATACTCACATAGGAAAACAAGAAGGCAATGATTTATTTGAATACATTTTTAATTTTGTGTCACAAGAACATTGTTGCAAAAATCGTGAAACCCAGCCATCGAATCACGCGTCCACTTTTCATGTCAACAAGACTAATATTATCCTACAGTGTATTAGCAGACGGATTATAATTATTCCCACGTGCAATTTACACAGAAAGGGAATACATAAGTAAAAATATAAAAAATTAACTACCCCCTCTCGATTTGCATTACCTTGCAAAACAGCTGACAAAACTATTAGAGAACCAGCGTTGACGTTAGTAATAATATGCCAAATGCAATCACATAATATTATAATGATAATAATAATAATAATAATAATAATAATAATAATAATAATAATAATAATAATAATAATAATAATAATAATAATAATAATAATAATAATAATAATAATAATAATAATAAAAATAATAATAATAATAATAATAATAATAATAATAATAATAATAATAATAATAATAATAATAATAATAATAATAGGCGTGATTATTCTTCGGAATTGCTTTTAGAAGCCTGAGGGATCATTTATACCTCGGGCAAAAAAATAAATTAAAAATAAAAAAAATAGTAATAGTAATAATAATAATCTTTTCTTTCTTGAAGCGCCTGCAATTGCGATATGCTCGTGAAGGTACGCACTGCAATTTAGGGGCCCCATAAATAGTAGAAGAACCAGGAGCGGGCGAAAGTCTGAGATGCAGTCAAACAAACGATGCCTCTTTACAATAGACCAAAAGAAGACATGGTCGACAAACTGTGCCTGTGTCTTTCCATACATCTGAAAGATGGATCATATATATATATTATAGCAATTTGGTGCGCCATACGATAATGTTTTGTTAATTAGACACAGACGCAAATGGATTAATGATGTACACTTATATTCTGAGCGATTTCTGAAACTCTAGCGCTTCAAAATTCTGCGTCGTTCAGGATCTTGTTCGCTCTGGTTGTGAAAAGGCATGAATCCGACCTCACGCTTGCTATCGAGGTACCAGCACATGGAGGATGCGAGGACGAAACATGTGCCAACGACGCCCATAACGCAGGCCCAGGACCACCTCGCTTCCCCAGACACCAACTTAAAGAAGCCGATTCCGCCAAAGACAATATTGTAGAAGAAATAGAGGACAGCACCTCCAAAGAGACACGCTACAGAAACAGAAAACAGCTTCCATCAGTATAATTATGCTCTTCATCGCCACAATCATCATCATCACCTTTATCATCAACAACAACAACAGCGACGACGACGACAACAAACCTATCATAATTGTCAGAATCATTATCATCATTACCATCAACTGTAACCACTATCGTTGTCACCTCATTTTTATTCTGTTTCATAATCATGATCATGATCGTTTTCATCTTCAAAATTGATCAATGTCATCATCGTCATGACTATTTCGCCGCATCATTTTGCAACATCAAAATTAAAGCCTTTATCACCACCATTTTCACCACACAATCCAAAGCATTTTAATCGCCATATTTGCAGCATGTCTAACTGATCATCTTCACAACGGTTCCTTTAATCTAATCGAATGAAGATCCTGGTGCTTACCAGAGAGGAATGTGAAGACGGCGAAAAATCTGGACATTCCGACTGACATTCGACCGCATTCAGAGCAGAAGCGAATGGGAGACATAAGCAACACTGGAAGCAGAAGGATGAAACCAGACAGGAAGAGAGACTGTACCACTTTAAACCACACTGTTCAAGAAAACATATGAAACGCATACATCAATAAGACATTCATATGTAAATACCTGCGGCTTGGTTTTGGTGCGACATCGGCTTATGCCTTGTCCATTAGACGATGGTGCAAAGGAGGATTTTAACTAAATAATTAAATAGTGACGTACGCACTACGCATATAAACAATACATAAATGCATACGTACGTACGTTCACACATACATACATACATACATACATACATACATACATACATACATACATACATACATACATACATACATACATACATACATACATACATGCACATACATACATATGCATACATATATACATATAGCCATTCATTCATACATATACATAATACATACACACACATACATACATACATGCATACGTACATACATTCATACATACATACATACATACATACATACATACATACATACATACATACATACATACATACATACATACATACATACATATACATACATACACATACATACATACATGCAAACCAAGTACCAGATGTAACGGAAGGCAAGTGATGCGCCTCCTTTGACATACCATCAGAAAGATCGATTGCTGGTTTTCGATCATTCTCTTTAAATTTTGGTAACCATCAGTGTTGGGTATGAGTTAACTCAGATGAGTTTAAACTCACGAGTTAACTCACTTGCTGTGATTTATGAGTTTGAGTTAACTCATCTTAAAGAGTGTGAGTTTTGAGTTTGAGTTAACTCATATTTTCTGTGAGTTTGAGTTATAACTCAATTATTTCAAACTCAACTCACTCGGCACCTATTATGTTGAAACAAGCCGGTTTTTTAAATATCGGAACAGGCTGTCACACATAACTTTTAAAAACTTCTGCTTAAAGCTAATACCAGTCATGTTTGAGATGTGAAACATGTGGACTGTGGTGTTTACTTTGACTCAGTAATAATAACCTGATTTATCCATTATCCCATTAATAATAATAACAGTTATACTAGTAATAATAAACTGATGATACCATTTCATGGTAACTGTGTAAGTACCACGATGTAACGGAAGGCAAGTGAGTTGATGAGTTAACTCATTTAACAACTGAGTTTGAGTTAACTCATTTCACTTAGATGATTGAGTTTGAGTTTAAACTCATTTTGAGGTGCATGAGTTGAGTTTTGATTTAACTCATTTCTTGTGTGAGTTTACCCAACACTTGGTAACCATTATGTTCAGCTCAAGCGACATGAAGCTAATTATAATAATAGATGGTCGAAGTTCATTTAGTCAGACACTGGAAGCAATTTATTGTTGAAATCATGGATTAGCATATTTATAAGCAACATGAATATCCGCTGGACGTAATAAAAGTGCAATTAGAGACAAATTAAGTTGCCGGTCAGAATAAAAATGCTCCCTTCCAGGGGTTGAGGCCTCAAAAATTAGCAATTATTGGCATCAATTTTTCATCTTTGAGTATATTTGGTACAACATTTCCGATGATGTATGCAATGAGCACTTTGAGCAGCTATTTGGTTGGAGTTAATTGATAATTCCATGCGAGTTCAGTCTGTAACCAGTGTTTATATATGAATAAATCGGTAAAGAAATACTGTAAAACGTCCCACATATCTTCAATGAAATTCCAACTTCACCAGTTCCTGAAAACTAATTCAGCATAAGATCATTGTAATTCGGACACAGATTTGCTATTACATACTAGCCTATGCAACACAGTTGTCCAAGCTCTGGCTTGCTTACCTGGCATTTCATATTCAAGTTGAAATTTATTTTCCCAAACCCAAATGCATGACCCTTTGTCTGTCGCGCAGCACTGGATCAAGAGCCCGGTATCTGTGCGCAGACATGATCCACCCTCTGAAATGATCCAGAATGGAGCCACGAAACTGGCGCTGCAAAGTATACCAGCCGTCCAGAGAAAGATGGTGGCTAGATGAGCCCGGCTGACCCAACTTAAAATGCACGAAAGAAATGAGCAAATGCACATCTTTGACGAACCACGGATTCACCTGCAGAGTCAACGCCAAAGTCTTAGAACTACAGCGATATCGTCTCTGTAATTGATCACAGCTGTCAATCAACTTAGTGCACGATCTCACCTGTCAATCAACTCAGTTCACTTAATGTTGCACAGTACCTCAATCGAAGTGAATAAAATTCTGATCAAGACTCTTCTTTGTTTCATTAATAAATGAATTCAACCACTGAGTTCGGAATGATTTCTAATAGTTCTAATCACTAAAAAATTATAAGTCCGTCAATCTTGCTGGACCGTTCACAAAACTTCGGAAAAAAGTCATTTGCGCTATTATCTCAAACTAATCAAATTGTTAGCTTATAGATCTAATAACTTTGTTTACACTCGTTGATCTATCCTGTCAGTCAGTCTCAATTAGTTGTCTACTTCGGACTGAGACATTATCACCATTTAAATACCACTTCGCGTCACTAGTCAGCTCGTCAAATAATCATTACACGTGACGAAAAAAATTATACTGAAGTCAATTGTGTGCATGTATACCTTAAATGGCATATCGTTCTGTTCGTGATTCACACACAAACACACGCACGCACACACACGCACACGCACGCACACACTCAAACTCGCACACACACACATAGACATACGCACAAACACACACACACAAACGCACACACACGCACATATATGCACACACAAACGAATACACACACACACACTTTTCTTCTAGAAAAAACACTGCCTAAGATGAATGATGATGATGATGATGATGATGATGATGATGATGATGATGATGATGATGATGATGATGATGATGATGATGATGATGATGATGATGATGATGATGATGATGATGATGATGATGATGATGATGATGATGATGATGATGATGATGATGATGATGATGATGATGATGATGATGATGATGATGATGATGATGATGATGATGATGATGATGATGATGATGATGATGATGATGATGATGATAATAATAGTACGACTATTAATATTACAAATAGGAATAAAAATTATTATTTGGATTTTCATTGTAATTGTTATTGTTATCATTCGTAATATTATTGTTACTAACATAAACAGTAAAAAATGAATAATCTTTTTGTTGTTTAGAATGTGAATCTTCTTTCCCTAATTTGGTGATGCATTCTAATTATTTGATGAAATCTATGACACAGGTGTTACATGATTATCAAGATGTAGGTTATATTCACCACTGCTTAGGCCCTCTAGAAATTTGCGATCTTGCGCCGCGCGAAAATCCAGTTATCGCAGAACGGCGCAAAAATTAGCAATGTGCGCAATTTTCGCGCAAAATACGAGAACAGATCGCTGTCTTCTTCAAGTGATTCGTAACTTGTGTTCGTAATTCGCGCCATTGGGCTTTAAATGACTAAAAATCCACTGCGATGCGTAGCAAATTCAACATAGCAACGACAGCGTTGATCTAATTATAGATATCGATAGTTGAGCGACAATTGAAAACACCACGGAATTGGACGACAGCATTGAAGTTATAGAGGAATTAGTAGTTAAGGAATATGTTTCTGCTAGTAATGCACAGACTCAGAGTCTAAAAAATTCTAAAACTTCACTGCGACAAAATTTGTTAGACAATGTGTGCCCATAGCAGTCACGCAACAGCGTGCGTGACTCTTCGTATAGTACCAACGTGTCGGCTCGTGATCGAGCAAATGAATTCATAGGCGTTACTATAATAATATAATAATAATAATATCTTTTCTTTAATTTAGCGCCTGACAAACGCACTGCGCTGTACATTTACATGTTATGCAATTGAAACAGGAAGATGTAGAAGAATGATGTAGATGAAGATGTAGATGTTACACAGGAAGATGTAGGGCTACTATTCTGGTGATTCATCATACAAGAAAATTGTCAGTCAGTGTAAAAGTTCTGCAAGCATCAATAATTTTAGGAAACCAAACTTTACAATAAATAGCGACAACACTATTAAATACTTTAGCACACTGATTCATGCAAAAATAACGTAGGCCCTACTTATACCACATTTTACTTTGCGCAAAATGCGCGCAAAATTAGCGTTTTGGCGCGCAATTTTTGCAATTTTGTGGCGCAAATTTCTGGGGGACCAAACTGCTGGCTAATCAGTTATCGATAGGCCGCAAATCGGTTTCAACCTAAGCAATGAGCAGATGCCCTGTGAAGGCTAAACACAAAGAGAATTATGATATTATTAATAATGTGATGACTTATGATATCATAATTGCACTGAAGTTCCTTTTGATTATGTTTAGTTTTAATTGATCGGGAAGCATGATGCTCATAATTGCCACGACTACCTCCAGGATTTTCAACCCTGTCATTCGGATGTTTGAGACCGAGATTTGTCAGAAACAGAAGTGAAATGTAAATCCACACTGCCAAGAAACATATCCTTATATGGTTCTTTGCGATCATGACCGCGGAAGTTCCATCCAGTCACAGATTATGAAATCTGTTTTTTGTGACTGCATACACTCAGACAGATGTAATATGACGAGCTTTCATCTGTTGTGCCCTCATATCTGGATCGACATTCATATTTACTTATCGTCTTCTGCATTTAACAAGATCTAATTGTTGTACAAAGGCCTATTAATGACTCTGTTTTGATCCTTGTTCAGACTCTGACAATATGTAATTAAATAAGAGTACATTTCAATAGACAGCTCAAATCTAAACGTCGTGTTAATGTGGGTAAGTGGTAAAGATGACAGGTTCGAATCACGTCGCTTGGTTTACCCAAACAGATTGAGACTGCCAATTTATTTTATCTCAATACAGGCCATGTATAAAATTAAGTCGATTGCAGTCACTCGCGGGTCACGTTTTAGGAGAAAAAGATACGTTTATGGTTTGTTCTGAACTATACATGTAGGCCTACATAAAGCAGTGTGATAGTTTACACAGGATTATTCTTTGTAAATACGAACGTCAAGGACTGGAATGTCGAATTCAGGAATAAAGTCAGAGAATGCTTGGATATTGTTTCTTGTACCTGCAAAAAAGAACTTGAGTCCATGTAAGCCTATGCAAGTCTTGTGTAAATGCAGGAAATCAGACTTTACGTGTTACGTGTTGTTCTCTGTGTGGGTGCCAAACTCATGGCACCTGTACAAACATGCAGTTATCAACCATTATCATTTATCAGTTAATTCGTTGTGCTTTACAATTATAAAACAAATGATGTTAATGTTGGTCATAACATTGAGAATTTTACACCTCATTAAAATTGCATCATTATGATAGCCGAGCTATTTTTAACCTATCGGACCTCATGCGGAATAATTAATTGTGGACTCCTGGTTAAAAATTCAGTTTGGCCACAGCGGTTTCCGTAATCAGCGGGGTCGAATTTATTTTAAAAAGGTATGTTACCAAAAATGAACATAATTTGCTGCTCACACGAGATTTTCAATTTTTTCCGCTTAGAATAATTATGGCCAATGTGAAATTGTACACCTCATCACATGTGTCTTCAGCTGTTAAGCACACGCAGTCGGATTTGCATATCCTGCAGGATTTGTGAGCCCTGCAGGATGGCCCGTTATAGGCAGAACTGTGGGGCGGAGAAGGGGGGGCCAACTGCAGCTACATAGGGCTTGAAAAGGGACCGTAGTGCAGGTCCTATGCTATCAACATCACGTCTGTCTACCACTTAAAACTTCACTACGTGTATCTGTATGTATACATGTATGGATGTTTGCATGTACAATTGTGCACGTATCTGTGTATGTATTATCAAGTATCTTCTAGCTGTCTTTCTTTTCCTATCGGCAATTTTTAAACCCATGGATTATGGTTTTCTAACTCTCATAGATTATTCATTCATTCATTCATTCGGAAATTTATATAGCGCCTCTTCAAGGGAACTACTCAGAGGCGCTAAGGTTGGATTGGTAACGCTCATGGATTATTGATTGGTGAAGCACTTGGATTATAGATTGGTAACGCTCGTGGATTATGGATTGACTCACTTTGATTATGGATTGGTAGCATTCATGGATTACGGAGTCTGATTCGGAAGCGAATCTTTATAGCAGTTGAACGTTGGTCCTGATTTGCCAAGAAACAAGAAGTGGCGGGTTAGACGAGAAAAACAGTCGACAAAGTTAGACTTCCCTCGATTTTGATAAAGATAGTTGAAGAAGGATAACAGTACATAATCCATAAACGAATTAAGAATTCATTTGGAAGTTGGCTGTCGAAGTAGGAGGAAGGCTTCGTAGGACAGTTAAGTAATCCGCTCCAGGTCGTATCGTGTGGCTCGATGACATTGTCGGACAATATCGGATCACTTTGATTGAAGATCGGAGCGAAACAGAAGTAGTTAGGTCTTGCGATTCGACCGAACTTTACGAGGTTACGATGTTTGAAGCGGTGTTCTTAGCTTTATCAATAGTCCAATGTTTCGATGTTCTGCAGAATCGTAAGAAACGGTGAAACGGATGAAGTTGGTTAGACACTGAGATTGAACTGTTGAGCTGTGAAATTCGTTGGAGAAATTCGCCGCTTGAAGACGCCTTGGCATGTTAATTGCTATGCTATGGCGGGACTAAAGAATCCAGAAGCCTAAAGAAAGTCTGAAGCGTGAAGGTCATATTAGGCCATGAAAATAGATAGCTTAACTAGACAGGTGCTGATCCAAGTAAGGTTTAATCTAACAGACAAGTGAAATGTATCTAAAGAAATGTAATGTTACATTTGGATATATACATGTGATGTATTTGTTAATATAATCTGACTTTTCGATGATCAAATATCATAAATTTGATGACCTGAGTTCCACTAGATTGCCAATCTATCCAGCCATTGACAATATTGAGAATGGGGCAAAGCTAAAGTAGCGAACATAAAATCCAATGCAGGCTCGCTTCAATTGCCATCTAGCGAGTAACTAAAAGACTAGAAGAAAGTTAACACACATCACACAATTTAACTACTGTGGCTGATTGGCTTTAACTGATGATCGACCATGTCAGTCCCCGTTCTGGCTACCCACCATGACGGGTCTGATCTTGAGGGGCGCCGTCATACAACCAAGAGTGGCGCGGGCCGATCGGCCATCTCCCCTGCGCCCATGGCAAAATCCCCACAGATAATCCTTTGCGTTAATGAACTGTGTCACAGAATGTAAACAGAAAGTAATTAAATTGTTATCTGCAACTTTATATTTGCTTCAGAGTCACCAAAAAACACTGTGACAAACTATGAAACCAGAAATTACCAAAAACCCTTATGTCCGCAAAGAAGGCACGAAATATAAGAGAGAGAGGGAGAGAGGGGAGAGGGAGAAAGGGAGAGAGGGGGAGAAAGGGAGAGGGAGACAGACAGACAGAGAGTGAGAGATCTGAAACATAGTTCAGCTGCAGCTGACCTCTCTGTGTGCTTAGGTCATTTACCTTCCTAAGCAACTCGCTATTGATAACTTATTATTATTGTTTCTGCTGTCTACCAACATCTCAGGTTCACTTAATCGTACTTTCAAACATGAGTAGTTACATACATACATTCAATACATAGACATACATACAGTCATGTATAGACATAATTATATGCATACACACATTCAAACATCCATTCAAACATAGACATAGACCAAAAACCATGCGCACATTGATACATAAAGACAAACAGACAGGCATACTCACATGAGAATAAAAAAAGGCAATGATTTATTTGAAAACATTTTAAATTTTGTGTCACAAGAACATTGTTGCAAATATTTAAAAAGCCCATCGAACCACGTGTCCAACTTTCATGTCAACAAGACTAATAATATCATAATTATCAGAAGGATTATAATTATTATCACATGCGATTTATACAGAAAGGGAATACATAAGAAAAATGACAATAATTCTTACTACCCCATCTCAATTTACTTTACCTTGCATAAAGCCTAAATAACCACCAGAGAACCAGTGTTGACGTTAGTAATGTTATGGCATTAAAAATACAATTACAAATATTATTGATAACGCCAACACTGGTTCTTTATAATAAACGGTATAAACTGTTAGATTTTAGAATCAGAAGCGCATTTCAAACAGTTCATCATTAAGACATCATTTTGATATTAAACCAATTAACATTGCCTTACATATATTATCTGCTTACATGTAGATAGCATAAATAACACCGTCAATAACATGAAAACGCCTTAAATAACACTAATAACGCCAGCACCAGTCATTTAAATTACACTGGACAAAATTGTCAACATGTATACAATCGTATTTAACAGAGTATAAAAAAACATCGCATTCACTGTTTGCGGTCGCATTGCATAACATAATATCATCGCAACACATATCATTGTAAACACGATCGCTATACTTGTGTGCGCCCTTCTTCTGTGTTGGATGTCTAAATTCGCAAATGTTCCATTTAAATATTGTCCAGCTCAGCATACATTTGCAACGTACGTTCTGGTCAGATATAGATAGCCATGCTTACAGAACATTTTCAAAGATATGATATACTCAGGTGACATTTATTTAGATGCCTCTGTACATACAAATATGCATACATACATATACATACATACAGTACATACATACATACATACATAGATGCACATATGCATACGCACACCCGACGTCGCACATACCTACATGCATGTATACAGTGTATGTGTGCATGTGTGTGTGTGTGTTCATGTGTATCTCTGTTGGGTATGTATAGGCCTATATCATTTTATACCATGCATATGCACACATACATACATACATCAATACACAAATACATGCATGCATATTGCATACATTATAGTGTACGCCGTAACAGTATGAATTTAGTCTGGTCACTTCAACGCGATGCTTGATCGTTACATTCAGTTCGAAAGAGGTCGCCACTGGTACCTAGTGTTTATTTGCCAGTCTCTCTTCAATTAGGAACATCATCTACCGGTGAATAATTGCTATCAATCAAACCCTATTTGAACCGGATTTCTCGCGCGGCCTCTGTGACAGCAGCTGCCAGGAATACAGATCCACTGTTAACAATTTAAAGTGCACCGTTTCAACTTAAATTAACAAACAGGACATGTAAAATGAACTGCGCAACATGGAAAATTTATCTGCGTCATCTAGACCTGCTTTGTGAAGGACATTTGCAATACTAAACGATTCGTCCATTGCGCCAATTAATTGCACATTATTAATTTGACTGGTCTTTATAGTGATTTTTAATGGTGTATTTTGAGTGTCGTTTATTTGTTTGTTCTGTAGAACAAAGTAGATTAGGTTACTGTTTCATGATTAATGATTGTTCATATCATCCGTTTGGACGTCAAAATGACAAAACCTGTTGAATCAGAGCAAGATCTTGTGTTATCATATCTGCGCATTGGCAAGAGGAACCTGTAATCTTCTTCTCTTCCGCCCCCTAGAGAATGGAATCGACTGCCACTCTCTCTTCGTAGCTCAAATTCATTTCTTTCCTTCAAAAAGCGGGTAAAACTCACTATTTCTTCTTGGCTTTCAAGCACTTGGATATCTAACTGCATCTTCTCCTGGCGACTGACTATCCACACCTCAGATTCACATTTCGGTGTGACCGTGACCGTTATAGCGATGATAGGTTATAATAATAATAATAATAATAATAATAATAATAATAATAATAATAATAATAATAATAATAGGTAATAATAATAATAATAATAATAATAATAATAATAATAATAATAACAATAACAATAATAATAATAATAAAATAAAATAAAAAAAATAATAATAAAATAATAATAATAATAATAATAATAATAATTATCTTGCAAATAATGGATCATTCAACCAAATTTTCTTCTAGCGGACATTCGGTTTGCAGTATACTTTCATAGCAGGGTACTCAACTTATCAATGCCAAGTAAACCTGCTAAACGATTCCTCATAGATTGCTCTCAACGAATGAGAGCCCGACAGCAGAGGGACAGGCCTATTCGGTTGATTAACATTAACGACATCAGCGACATAAATAACAGAAGAAGATCCAGCTGGTCTAATACAGAAAATTACGATAACTAATGCAGTCGGACAAACGCTACCTCTTAACAAAATACCAAAAAGATAGGGTCGATAAACTGTACCTTTGTCGTTACATGCGTCTGAAAGATGGATAATATATCAGAGCACTTTTGGTGCGCCATCCGTTAATGCTTCGTGCAATAGACACTGAAGCGATTGGACTAATAATGTAAAATTTAAATCGATGCGATTTATGAAAATCTAGCGCTTCAAAAATCTGCCTTTTTCACGATTTTTTTCGATGTCGTTTTTAAAGGTGACGGAGACGACCTCTCGCTTGCTATCGAGGTACCAGAACGTGGAGGATGCGAAGGTGAACAATGTGCCAACGACGCCCATAACGTAGGCCCAGGACCAGGTGTTGACCCAAGTCAAAACTTGAGAAAAGCTGCTTCCGCCCCAGACAACAACGTAAAAGAAATAGAGGGCAGCACCTCCAAAGAGACACGCTGTAGAAACAGAAAACAGCTTCTTTCAGTATATCCTCTTCATTATCACAGTCATCATTATCATCTTCATCATCAAAAACGACAACGACGACAACAACAACAACAACAACAACAAAATTATCATAATTGTCCACATCATTATCATCATCACTCTCATCGCTGTAATCATCATTATCATCACCATTATCACCACCAGCATCAACTGTAACCACTTTCATTGTCGTCTCATTTAGCTTCTGTATCATAATCATGATCATGATTATTTTCATCATCAAAACTGATCAATATTATCATCATCATTATCGTCACTATTTCGCCACATTATTTTGCAGCATCACGTTCAGCTGCTAATCCTAATTATTTTTAATCACCATATTCCAACATTTGTGTCCGATCATCTTCACCACGGTTCTTAAAATCTAACCGATCGCCTCTATGGGTGTATGTATATATGCATGTGTATATGTATGCATGTGTGCTGGTATGTAAGTTGGAATGTATAGATGCATTATCATTCCAAACAGTTGGAGTTCTTTGTGCTTACCAGAGAGGAACGTGAAGACGGCGAGAACCTTGGACATTGTGACTGACATTTGACCGCATTTACAGCAGAAGCGAAACGGAGACATAATCAACACTGGAAGTAGAAGGAGGAGACCAGACAGGAAGAGGAACTGTATCACTCTACGCCACTCTGTTCAGTAAAACATATAAAATGCAGACATCAATTATAGGACATTCGTATAAGTAGCTTCGGCTTGGTTTTGGTGCGACATCGGTTGATGCCTTGTGCATCAGAGTGTCAGGGCTTTTATATTAATTAGCACATCAATATATACCTATATAAATAGTAACACACGCATATACATATATACATGCAAACAATACATACATAAATGTTTAGACATGCATAAATACTAGACTGGTCCAAACTTACATGGGGAAATATATTTTTTCAAAATATGCTGCTCCACAAGGCTGCCCCTGTTACACTTGACTAGAAGACTCTGTGTTGAAAAAATTGAAGAGATCTGAGCATGTTTAGAGGTCGCTAGGTTTTGACACTTTTTGTAGAAATTGAAAAAATTGCGCATCTGACGCGTTAATAGCTTCATTATGAATTAAAATAAGCACCCATGAACACCAAGCACCATCTTTCTAAATCATGATCAATATGCCAACTGTATTTAAGTAACTAAAAGAATAATAAGCTTATTTACAAATAAAACACTTATTTCAAGTTCTTTCTGATAGAGAAACGGTTGTTGGCTTATAACTAATTTTTAAATTTTGCATGCCACCTTTTCATCACAATTCGTTTCATATCCTACAATTGTATTGTTCAATTATATTGCTCTGTATGCTGCTAATTTAGCGTGATTCGAGTACTTTTTTCGTCTGTGAAGCCAGCCTTGAATATGAAATAAGAATACAGCACATGTTTTTTCACTTTCTGCAATAAAAGATCGTACGTTACAAAACGGCAGCTATGGTGAAACTGGCATCAACAAGGAGTTTCTCACAATGTTGTCTGTTAAGGATGCCTGACAAACACTTTCTTGGGCCTGGACTCACAAAAAATTGGGCAATCCTGAGGAATTTCATATTTCATTACCAGAATAGACTATAACATTTGGTGAGGCCACGAAAGCAACAATAGTCGCTGCGTTGGTAATTCGGGAGGAGGCTATAGAATCCCCGCACAGTGTGTGGATTCGGGTCTTCGCAAACTGTGGAAGTTGTATGAACACAAATTTCGATTTAATTAACTCTTTCAGTCATCATCTCCGTTATTTCTTCGAAGCGTGTCACTGAAGACATCGAGGCTGCTCTGGTAATACAATCTTATTTATCCACCTAATTCGCTATCCATGTAGCGTCTGGACAGGAAATCCTTCGACCACCAGACTCCACTGGAAGAGTATGTCACAAGGAGATCTTTAAAACTGCTTGATCTTTTTACCATCCAGGGTCAAGAACAACCAACAGCCTTCTTATCAAAGTCCTTTACTCCCTGACCACTGGACCCTACTTCCCAGTCGATGAAGGCAAATGTCAAACTGTTGATGGTCGTCAATGACTGCGCAGAACGTGGAGTGGCTCTGATCCATTCTTACAGTGATATACTAAGGATGAGTCACAGAAACAATACTTGCTGCAACTTGTCTCCAGTCATCGGACAAAATTTTCTGTTCCAACAAAGTCAAAATGAAATAATAGTAGGTGGCGGGTTTTCCAGCACTTCAATGACGGGATTTATGCAGACTGGATTACGTCTTTAATTATCCAAAATTATATTTTATTACAAACGTAATGCAGCCTGACTAAGCAGTAACACTGCAGTATATATTTTTAAATTGGGCTGTTTATTTTTCAAAATAATAACTGACTTGAAAATAATTTATAGCCGATTTAAAAAAAATCAAAATTATACATGTTTTTTGACAAGTTCATACTATAAAATGATTATGGCAAAAAGTCGAAAAACATAGCGACCTCTAAACATAATCAAATCTTTCCAAAATTGTGCATACAGACTCATGTTTTCATGTGTAACAAGGGCAGCCTTGTGGAGCAATGTATTTCCAACTTTTAATTTTGTGGACCAGTCTAATAAATACTTACGTAAGCAGTTAAGCACATAACTAGATGCATTCATAAATATGAACAGACATACATGCACACACAGTATTACACACACAGTAAATCACTTCGCATGTTGCTATGCCGTTGTGTTGCTATTCGTGGACAAGTCACGGAGTCAGGAGACGTGAGACTTTGTGGGACTTTTCCATGACAAAGAAATCCTTAACCCGCAACATAAGTTCACCACAGGAGCCACAACTGATCTCAACAGACTTACCAGCAGATCAGAACAGCGCTTAAGCAAGGGCAACGAGCAGAGATCACTCTGAGCAGTTGGCCTATAATTATTCAACGATATTTATACCAATGTTCTCAGTGTAGCCAAACTTGAACACTCGAATTAGTCAATTGCAGGCCACCATGGAACTTTACGAGAAATTTATAGTTGGAATTTACGTTATTAGAAGTTAACGTAAGCTATATAATACTCACTAATCAGTAGTCTATATTTCATGTGAAGTGCTCAGAGAAATTGTAACGTGTGCCTAGGCTGAGCAATGACAGAGCACCATATCAGACTGTAGATAATATCTAACTCGAAGTGCATGCTATTACACTGCATGACTAGATCGGTACTGGTAGTCGAGTGTCCCCTTTGAGGCACTGTTTACAAACTACCATGGACCCCGGTCCCCGGTGCATCACCGACAATTGAGCTGTCTTCTCGATCCTTTTAGCATAGTTCTATCGTACTTAGCAGAAGGACCGTATCTGCAAAAGTCCATTCCGAGATAAATTGAAAAAACTAACTTTGAAAATGCCAAGGATTATTTGAAGAGCTACATTTCTACTTTTCTCAAATTTGATTCGTCTTTTGTTCCATTTATTTGAGGATTTTATTTTTTGTATTTATTTTTTATTTAAATGCCAACAAATGAAGATACGGCCTTTTAACTATGGACTGACTGTGCACCTTGTGTTCGCGATGCCTCGAAAGAAAACCGTAACTACAAAAATAGGAAATGAACTTTTTAGTGTGTTAGTTCCATAGACACCGAATGTGGTGATGGCGGCGGGGATGTGTCCCCAAATGTTTCTACAAATGATGGGCACACAATGCAAATTTCCTTCTTTTTTGTCCGACTCTTTTTCGAATTTGGACAAAATCTGTTACGGTCCTCTTGCTAAGCACGACGGAGTTTTTTGTTTCCTTATCTACATGCACTGCGTCTCAATAGAATTCTCTAACTGCATGATCAGTGTTTTGTCTCAGGACGATTTCTATAAATAGAAGAAGAAGAACATGAACAAGCGCAAAACAAGAACAAGAAGACCAAGAAGAACAAGAACAAAAAGAATAAGAACAAGAAGAACAAGAAGAACAAAAACCAGAAGAACAGGCACAAGTAAGAATAAGAAGAAATGAAAAAGAAAAAGAAGACAAGAGAAAAAGAGTAATATGGCTGTCATGGGCATGATGTATTACCAGCTTCGTTTTCTCAGCATCGCCATATGAGGGCTAGCAGCCAAGTCCTCATCCTTGACGTCTCATCTTCCCACCAGCAGTGTACTCACTGCAGCTGAGTTGGCTATAGGCAGTTCAGGTGGAGCTAAAATATTAAAATAAATTTCTGCATGGGAGAGGATTTGAACCTCTGACATCGAGTTTGGCAGTCTGGAACACTATCCACTCTACTACTGCGCAAGTGAATATCGCCCAAGTGTAGACATCAAACAACCGGAATTGTTGTACCAACTATACTCTAAGCCGAGCTTGAAGAGCACCTGTCGATTTTGACCGGTAACTCAATTCTTCGCTAATTGCACTTTAATTGCAGCAAGCGGACATTCATCTCAATTTCTCGTTCACATGCTTTACCATGATTTCAACAATCAGTAACTTAACAGAACGTTCGACTACTTATTATTATAATTAGCTTCACGTCGCTTGAGCTGAACATAATGGTTAGCAAATTAAAAGAAAATTATTGAATAGTAGCAATCGATCAAAGGACGCGCATCACTTGCTTCAACATCAAGCCATTAAATAAAGCAGGAAGGATGAAAATGTGAACCTCAAAACACAGAATTTGATGTGGCTAAAGAAGAGACGACACTTCAAACATCAAGCCAATTACAACAATTCTCTTAAAGCCAGGTTCTGTTGATGAGTCGTTTAGTTAGAATTAGCTTCATAATGGCTAGATCAGGGATGGCGAAAGTGGTACGCGCTCTAATTTTTTGAGCACGTGGAATTTGGAGCGTCCCCAAATTTAAAACTAAGAAATACAAAAGAAATACAAAAATCACTGTAGCAATCCACATTTCTTTTATGAAGGACTTTATTGTAACATCATTCTAAAACCATCTTTCAAATAATGTCTTTAACTCCATTTTAACGCTTTGTCAATCTAAACCTACACGAGGAAAGCAATTATATACATGTACTGCAAAATTCCGAGGGCCACGCGACGTTATTTTTACAATCTTTAGCGGCATTTTGGCGCACCTTTAAAAAGCTTCGCCATCCCTGGGCTAGATACCTGGGCCTTGGAATTAAGAACTGCCCTAGCAAATAAGGCTCTACATGGCCAACCGCAACGCTGAAAACACCGATCAATAGAATTTCGTCACTACATTGTGTCAGATTAGAATCTTTTGATGATTTGGTTCTACTTTCAAGGCTTTTGATCTTAGGCAAAGAACCCATGAGAAACCCTTCGCTCGACGTCCATGGAGATCGTCTGGTTCCTCGCTGTCGCACCACATCACGAGAGCACTGTGCACTCTGGCACGCATGTACATTCCTTTGGAAAATTTCCAATGAATATTCGTGTTGTGCTATTTAAACTCTGTTCAAGCCGCAAATTCTTCATACCCATGCTCATAGAACGAGTATGCGCATATTACGAATATTAAGATTTCTAGAAATTGACGAATATTGACGAATATTGAAACTGGCCAACGAATATTCAATTTAAAAAATTTCTTTTAATTCTTATTTCTTCAAAATCCGGGATCAACTGTAGAAAATTCAGTGCCAGAAACAAGGCATTGGAACAAGAATAGTTACATGTTACAGTTACTCGTCATATATCAGTAACTTCACTTAGTTTATTCTTCAAAGTCACCATACGCGATGCGGGCCGATCATGCGACATATACATTCGAGAGTGATAATAGTTCATCTTCGTCATGGCCGTACTCAGCTTCAGAATCTTTGACAGCCCATTCTTCCGACTGCACAGTTATCTCTGTGCATTGTGTGCAATCAAGAGATTCGATGTGCCTCAACAGCCTCAAATTGGTTTCGTAAACAAAACGGAAACAGTGACGTCATCAACGGATACTTACGAATATTTACGAACATTAAAAATGCCATAATATTCACGAATATTTACGAATATTAAAGCATCAAGCACGAATTCTTGTTCTATGCCATGGCTGTCGATCTTAGGGACTCCACTTCTTCTACATATTCTATTACTTTCTCTTTTCCCCTTCTTCTTCTACTACTACTTCTACTGCTGCTGCTGCAACTGCTGCAACCTCTACTACTACCACCACCACCACCACCACCACCACCACCACCACCACCACCACCACCACCACCACCACCACCACCACCACTACCACTACTACTACTACTACTACTACTGCTACTAGGCCTACTACTACTACTACAACAACTACTACTACTACAACAACAACAACAACAACAACTA
Organism: Aporrectodea caliginosa; assembly: GCA_020284085.1. Lineage (NCBI taxonomy): Eukaryota > Metazoa > Annelida > Clitellata > Crassiclitellata > Lumbricidae > Aporrectodea > Aporrectodea caliginosa. The sequence continues at coordinate 314,301 of JACEVL010000804.1, read as the reverse complement.
CTACTACTACTACTACTACACTACTACCACTACTACCACTACCACAACCACTACTACTTCTACTACTATAAAAACTACTACTACCACCACCACTTTTTACGAGTTCAGACTGTTACCAGCGTTTATGGATGAATTAATAAGTAAAGAAATACTGCAAACTGTCCACATTATCGTCAAAGAATTCCAACTTCACCAGTTCCTGAAACTTGAAACGGCGTAAGCAGTTCATTGCTATTTGAACACAGAATTGCTATTATTATATAGGCCTGCTATGTAACACAGTTGTTCAATCCCAATTTTGCTTACCTTCCATATTTATTTCGAGCTTGAATCCATTTTCCCAAACCCAAGTGCACTTCTCTGTCGCGCAGCACTCGGCCAAAAGTCCGATGTCTGTTCGTGGACACGACATACTCATTCCAAAGTACGCCTTTGCAGTCAACTTGATCAGCCAGAATGGAGACACGAAACTGATGCTGCAGAGTGTAGCAGCCGTCCAGAGAAAGATGGTGGCCAGATGAGCCCGGCTGACCCAATTTAAAAAACACGAAATCAATGAGCAAAGGCACATTTTCGACGAGTCAACGCCAACGTCTTAGAACTACAGCGATATCGTCTGTGTAATTGATCTACGCTTTCAATCACCTCTGTTCACTTAATGTTGCGCAGTACCTCAAACGAAACGATCAAGACTTGCTTCTGTTTTCTTAATGAACAAGCTCAGATAGCCTACTGAGTTCAGAATGATTTCTAAAAGTTATATTCACAGAAATTCGGAGTCTTTAGATCTTGTTGGACCGTTCACAAATCTTCAGAAGCAGCCGGCTGCACTTGTTCTTAAAACGAATTAAGATTTAACGACTTATTTACCTTAAATAGTAGAATTATGTTGCTCTATTATCTAAAACTACTGAAATTGTTCAGGTTCCTATAACTTTGTTTACACTCGTTCATCTATCCTATCCTAGCAGTACGTCTCAATTAGTTGTCTACTTCGGACTGAGATATTGTCATCACTTAAATACCAATTCACGTCATTAGTCAGCGCGTCAAATAGGCGACTTCGCTGAAAAGTTAATATTGATTGACAGTACTGTTGACAAACCGGAAGTCAACATATACCTGAAATGGCGTATTGTGTTGTTCCTGATTCACACACACACACACTCACACACACACATGCACGCGCACACACACACAATCAATCAATCAATCAATCTTTTATTGAAGCCACTGAGTAGCGAAACAGAGGTAATATGATTATTTGCCATTGTTAGCATCACAACACAATAGTAGCATGAATATTTTCCTTCACTACCAACAAAAGGGGATCCCGAAGGGACAATAGTCCCGCTAGATAGGGTCACCTAAGTAATTACTAATATCGTAGTACACGATAATAACACACACATTTTCAAGATGATTAGCGTCGCCCTCCTTCTTTCTCCAGGCTTGGGTCTGGCACAACCAGTGTACGAGTAGGGGCGGAGTTTATATGAAGAGTGGTTCCTGTTGCCATTGTATAGAATCAGAACTGGCCCTCCAATTTAATGATAACAGTAACAATAACGGCAGCAACAACATCAATAATAATAATAAATAATTATAGTAAAATAATTATAGTGGCTCTTTTTTATTATGATGACAATAATAATAATAATAATGATAATAATAATAATAATAATAATAATAATAATAATAATAATAATAATAATAATAATAATAATAATAATAATAATAATAATAATAATAATAATAATAATAATAATAATAATAATAGTAGTAGTAGTAGTAGTAAGTAATAGTAGTAAAATAAAAATGCTAATGCAACTACTAATATTACAACTAAGAATAAAAATTATTATTATTATTATTATTATCGTTACAATTCTTATTACAAATCTTTGGTAATATAATTATTATTATTAGTGTAAACATATTTAATTATAGTAGGCCTAATTTTGTTTTGAATATGAACACGCTTTTCCTTACCTTGATGATGCATTTGAATTATTTGATGCATTCTAGGTATGCACAGGAACTACACAGGGACGACATTTCAGTTTTTTCGCGGGGTGGGGGAAATTTTTCAGGGAGTCAAAACTTGGCCAAATTGTTAAGTTGTTGATATGTTCAAAACTGTGGTTGAATGATCTAACATGTTTTCTTCTTGTTCTTATTTCTTTCTTTCTATGTTTGATGTTCTGCTGGCCTTGACTCCTAGTGATGAATAAAGATATATTATTTCAACAAATGTGCTGACATACATAGGCCTACAAATAGTTGATTTTTCTATTAAATTCGTGGGATTTTGCCCCACCCCAAATGACGTCCCTGACGCTACGTTGGTATCAAGAAAATGGCAATATCTGCCACTGCTGGTTAATCAATTCCTGATAAGTCACCCATCTGTTTCAGCCGAGGCAATGAGTGGACGCTCAATGAAGGCTAAGCAAACGAAAAGAGACTGGCCTGTCATGATTACACTCAAGTCCTTTTGAATCAGTTTCAGTTTTAATTGATCAGGCAACATTATCCTCATAGTTCCAGTGATTACCTTTCGCAATGTTGACTCTGTCACTCGGGCGTTGTCAACCAAGATTCGTCAGAAACAGAAGTGAAATCCAAATCCACACTTCTACGAAACATACCTGCAATTAAGGCCGCTGTCTTAGAACTACAGCGTTACTTCACTTCCGACACAGACCATGAAATCATTCTCTCGTGACTTCATAATATGAGACAAATGTACGATCACGTGCTTTCATCTACTCTGCCCTCGCAGGATTTACCAATTCGTAGTCTGCATTTAATTTATCAAAACCTAATTGCTCTATAAAGGCTTTGGATGATTTTGTCTTGGTCCCTATCGCGCATTATTCCACGCCTCTGATTCAGGTTCCCTGGCTGCGCCTATAAAAGCACCTTAAATTAATAAGTAGCTCACTATTCAATCAAATCAATGCACTTTGCAATAAGCAGGTCAATTCTAAGTGTCGTATGAAAGAATTCGCGGATCACATTTGAGGAAAAAAAGACACATTAAAAGGTTCATCGGTGTGCTACTTTACAAGGATTGTTTTAGGCACATATGAATGTCACGGATTGGAATGTCGAATTCAGGAACAGGGTATGACGCAAATCTGAGACCGGATACATTTGTTGTCTCTACACAATTTGCTGAAATTTAAATTAAGAGATTATGCCTCTGAATCATTTGAGCAGAGAATGTGTCCTTCACTCTTGAAGCATTAGCCTTACCTCTGGATCCTTTGTGCAGAGAATGTACCAATGGCATTGGGTGTATCAGCCTTGCCTCTGGATCCTATAAGAGGATAATGTGTCTCTGACTTTTGGAGCATGGGCCTTGAATCTGGATCTTTTGAACAGAGAATGTTCCCCTAACCTTTGAAGTATGGTCGCCTCTGGATTAGGGTGGTCCATAGTCAAATGGTAAAAAATGAAGTTTAAGCTAGAGTTCAGGACAACACTCTCAGGTTTTTACACTTGTTAATTGTATCATTCTGACAAAAGTTTAGCTTCCTGCTCCAACTGGAGGACGGTGCTCACAGACCCTTCCCCTTTTCCAGGTAGAACTAAAAGAGCGATTGATTAGAAAATATGCTTAACGTCTTGTAATCGTAATAATATAAGATTACGAATTTACCATTATAAAAACGGTACCTATGTCGTGTCAGCAACATATTTTTCCTGCAAGGAAACAGTAAGCTTATAAATAATCAGCCATGGCACAGTCAAATGGTGACCCAAGAATTGTGTCACAGAAATTCATTTCTTCAGCACTGCATCTAAGCTTAAACCGAAATTCTTCTAGTCCCCAAAATTTGCCATGTGTCACATTTTCCCAAACAGTCTTAAATCTTCCCAAACAGTCTTAAATCTCTTGAAGATTTAAATGTATGGGGAACTCAAACCACAGCACAAAATGAAAACCTTGGCTAAGATCAGTTTTATGTTACAGTATATTGACTGCAAGCCAACTGCAGGAGCTCTCGACCAATCATTTTTCCAGAAGAACATATGCCCATTGAAGCGAACAGTGTTCACAGAAGTAGTCTCAAAGCTCATGGCTTGATTTCTTTAGTCAACTTCCATGCTTCTAGGAGATCATAAAATATCCTTGGCTTTGTTACATCCTGTTCCAGAGGTAAACTTTAAAATGCCAAGTAGCTTATCCTTGCAGCCTGCAGAAACCAGCACTAGTAGGCGGTCCATGTCTTCGATTCAAGAAATATGAGCAAGGATTTTACCATCCAAGTCAATCACCAAGGCACAGTCTGGTATAAATCCAGCTATTACTGACTCAGCATATGCCTTTTTAGCTTTCTGTGTATGCATGCACGCACGTACGCACGCACGCACGTAAGCACGTATGTATGTATGTATGTATGTATGTATGTATGTATGTATGTATGTATATATGTACGTATGTATGTATGTACGTATGTATGTAAGTACGTATGTATGTATGTATGTATGTATGTATGTATGTATGTATGTATGTATGTATGTATGTATGTATGTATGTATGTATGTATGTATGTATGTATGTATGTAAGTACGTATGTATGTATGTATGTATGTATGTATGTATGTATGTATGTATGTATGTATGTATGTATGTATGTATGTATGTATGTATGTACGTATGTATGTATGTATGTATGTATGTATGTATGTATGTATGTATGTATGTATGTATGTATGTATGTATGTACGTATGTATGTAAGTACGTATGTATGTATGTATGTATGTATGTATGTATGTATGTATGTATGTATGTATGTATGTATGTATGTATGTATGTATGTATGTACGTATGTATGTATGTACGTATGTATGTATGTATGTATGTATGTATGTATGTATGTATGTATGTATGTATGTATGTATGTATGTATGTATGTATGCATGTATGAATGTATACAAGACTAAACATGCATGTATGTATATATGTAGGTTTAAATGTGTGTATGAATGTATGAATTGCTGATGAAATGCAATCAAAGATATGAATTCTGGAATTATGTGTTGTATAAACAGTAGCCTAGTCCTAAGTTTTATATATATATATATATATATATCAATGAAAATAGACTACATTTAAGCTAAATGTCTGTGTATAAACAGGAAATAGAAAGCCAGATCTGTAATAAGAACTGTGTACTAAGTTCAAAAAACAAGTAAGCAGAAGAACTAAACTGCATAATTGCATACGAAGGTTGCCAAGGTAATCACAATTTGTAACACATGCTTCTACATAACGACGACTGTGTTGTAAGTTGACATCATTGAGCACCATCTTCCAGTTGGAGTAGGAAGCTGAAATTTTCTTAGAATGATACAAAATAATGACAAGTGTGAAACATTTAGGGGGTGGGTGTCTTGGTTTCTGGCTTGACTTCTATTGTTTTGAACCACCCTGCTCTGGATGTTTTGAGTAGGGATTAAAACCATCAGATATTTAGACAACGTGGTAAAACTTCTTTCAGTATGATTTTGTCTTCATTCTTCTCAAAGACTCCAAGTCACACGGTTAGTCGTACCGAACGAACCTTATCTTCAAGGGTAAGTTCATCTAAGTTGAAATCGATCATGGTTCGCTCATCTCAAATCAACGTGCGCGCGTGACTGAACACGATCACGAGTTCCACTTGTTGCTGTATTAGCAGCGATGACAACAGAGACAATAAGACTAAGTGACAGATGGCCAATGTGAAATTGTATAGTTCATCACACGTGCCTGCAGTTACTAAGCACCCGCAGTCGACTCTGCACATCCTGCGTCAGCACGATTGGCGGGACCCGCACGGTGGCCCATTACATGCCGGAGTACTGTGGGGGGACAAATGCGGCTACGTGGGGCTTGAAGGGGACCATAGTGCAAGGCCTATGTGATCAAAATCACGCCTGTTCAACAATTATTGCGTCTGAATGTATGTATGTGTGTGTGTATGTATGTATGTATGTATGTATGTGTGTGTGTTTGTGTGTGTGGGTGTATGTATGTATGTATGTATGTGTGTATGTGTGTATGTATGTATGTATGTATGTATGTATGTATGTATGTATGTATGTATGTATGTATGTATGTATGTATGTATGTATGTATGTATGTATGTATGTATGTATGTGTGTATGTATGTATGTATGTGTGTATGTATGTATTGTATTGTATTGTATTGTATTTGAACACTTGTTATAGCGCCCCTACGAGATTACCCATTCAGAGGCGCTCCCGACTACTGCGCGGACGCTGAATCGGAGTTTCACGCCGAAGCGCATGAGCAATTGCGAGTGAAGGACTTGCCCAGGGTCCCTACGCGGCGGCTTTGAGGTGGATTCGAACCCGCAACCCTCCAGCTGCAAGGCACCGAACATACCCCTATACCACCGCGCCCCAGTATGTATGTGTGTGTGGGTGTATGTATGTATGTATGTATGTATGTATGTGTGTATGTGTGTATGTATGTATGCATGCATGTATGTATGTATGTATGTATGTATGTATGTATGTATGTATGTATGTATGTATGTATGTGTGTTAGGGTGGTTCACAAAAACAAAGTTCAAGCTAGAAACCAAGGCACCCTCTCAGTTTGTTAGACCTGTCAATAGTATTATTGAGATAAAATTTCAGCATCTTATTCCAGCTGGAAGATGGTGCTCAATGACATAGAAATATTACCATATAGTAGCATTAGCGGTAAATCTTGATGTCGTATAACTTTGGCAAAACCCCAACATTTGTCATGGAGATGAGATTCAAATAGTTTCTG
>JACEVL010000804.1:297500-302500 GCA_020284085.1 Aporrectodea caliginosa | reverse complement strand
ACTTGATCGACTTGTATTGACCTCGAGCGACCGTGTTGCAAGCAGAGTGCTCGCTTTCAACAGTCTTGCGAGCGATGGTTCGGCGTGATCTCTCCTTCTTAAACACACTGCGACCGGTTCTTCCCATCTGCTAGATGGGCGAACGTGTATGCAACGACTTTGAAGCGCCTTGTGTGTATAGGAGCGGGTATATTTCAACGGCCTTTTTCAAATCTTCTCTGACTGAAAGCGAGAGTGTAGCCTCGATGTCTTCGGAACATCTCCCAATCGTGGATGTGTTTTAGGAGCCCGGTGGGATGTGAAACAGCGTGGCTCTCATTAATACTGTTGCCAATGATCTCCCTGAACAGACCTGAAAGCATTAAACACTGACGACAGCCGAGTCCATTTGAAACATAAAATAGAGAGTAATAATGAAGATGCATCTTATTGCCTGAATATCTCTTACATATTCTGATAATATTTTGTGAATATACAGGAGTCAGGAAGGGGAGATAACGTGGTGTTGATATGGACATAGCGTGATGCTTCTAGGTATTGTCAGATAGTGTTTCCCTAAAGACGCACCAAAGACTGGTCGTCATTAATTAGCTGTTGGGTAGCTACGTGAAGCGCCTTCGTGAGGTTGTTGTAAGGCGCTATATAAATGGTCATTTACTTACATGCATAGTGCATGCATACATATAACTCAACCATAAGTATCCATTTACTGTCAGCTGTTATTTTTCACCTAAATAATAGAATTATAGAATAGAATAGAATCTTCGTTTATTCATTAACACGTTGCCAGAACGCAATGCGATTACAAGAAAATGTGTAGGCATTGGCAATTCCGAATTGTTTTCTATGGTTATGTATTAGAATGGACAAAAGTCTAAGAACAATGGTTGCTGGCTTTAAGTGCAACCTTAGGTGCTTTCTAATGATCCAAAACCTCATGGGCAAATCTCACAAGCGTTACCACAAAGTTGCAGCAGATTTCGGCTTAAGCGCAGACAAGATACCACGAACGTAACTCGCTACTTACGATGCTAGATGTATTTTTTTTCTATGTACACTTACAGCGTTATGTCAGATGTTAACACATTAAACGAATATGTGATGATGATACACGAATTAACATCTTTACTATTACAGTTACTGCTTCCAGCATCGTATAAGTCATCGTCGTCATCTGTGTCATGCACCCGTCTCTGTTCTGGCATCGTCTCCACGCAGTGTGCAGCACAAAGTTCAATGGACGCAGGTCAGATTCCACCGTTCTTGTCCACGTGTGGCGAGGGCATCCAACAATCTTTTCGATCCACTCGCTTAATAGTTATTAAAGTCATCCATAGTCCATTTAACTACAATGTTTCATTCTCAGTTCCGAAACAAATAACCGCAATCCTGATGTGTTTTTACGTTCATAAATCCTTCACGTTGCAAAATAATCTAAACATGCACTCCGTTAGAGACCTTTAAAACGCCTCAAGCGAAACCTATTCGGTGTTGCAAGACGCTCGACTGGAGTTTTTCAGCTGTCGGAATTTTGCAGTGAATTATTATCTCTACGGGTCAGAGACCGTGATATACCGGCATGACATATATAAGCAATGTTTGATTACATAGAAATCTGATGCCTGATGCCTCAGGCCATGACTTGAAATTGAGATACCCGAGGGGCAGCACATCCTGACTACGAAGATGTTCCAGATTTTCTGGAACCAGTGACCTGTTTCGAAAGACACTCCCTTTCACGAGAACCGTGACGAATCGACCATCGGAAAGGCATTCTCATCCACGTTTCCACCCTTTAACCTTCTTACCTCTGATCCTCTGACCTTTCCTGGAAATCATTGACTATCAAATGTAATGTAGTATAATAAAACACTTCCAAAAGCGGAAGGCTATGTGACTGATTTAAGCAAGCGCTACTTTGGGTAACCAGAAAATGTGCGCTCTACTGAATCAATTGGGACACTTAGCGTACATTTAAAGAAAGATGGACACTAGGGTGGTTGCATCTCTAATGGAAAATTTTCAACGTCACTTGTTTACTTTCGCCAACCCGGCATTCCGTGCCAATTGGTTTAGAAGTAATGTAGCCCAAAAATTAGCAGAATTGAACAATATCTAGGACTGCCACAACGGCTTTGAAATTTTGACTTTTACAAATAATTTTCGTCATTTCGAGTCAATGTATTTGATTCGCATTTTTGGACCTATGTTTAGTTTTCAACAGAAAAGCTGAATGATTTTACTTAAGCACAACTTAAAAATAATTTCTACAATGTTTATGTTCTCGTTGATTGTTTATTATTTATTTTTATTGGCATTTTAGTGGTATTTGATCCGTGAGTTCCTGAGACCGATAACCACAAATCTATTCGAACAAGCATACACAAAAGGGTGGAGTGGAAAATAAGGTTTCATTAGAAATTCGAAAAGTAATAGCAATCCTAATGTTTCCTAACGGCATGGATCAAACACTGTTCAAAATTTTAAAAAAATATTAATGTCTTCCGCCCCCACCAGAGGGCCAAAGTTACGAGACAAAGGGTTTTTCGAGAAAATTTTAGGTTTTCTTGTAAAATATTCTAATTGAAAACTAATTAATTGCCATTCAATATACCGCTAGAAAGAGCTCTTAAAACTGAATAAAATGATGTGTTAATTTTCAAAATATGCCCACATTTGTAGAAGTTATTAACTTTTTACCATTTCCTCAATAATAATAATAACTCTAATAAATAATTTTAATCACTAATCAGTGTAATAACTAGTAATCAGGCATGCAATAAATGTAATTGTGCTGTAATCTGGACCTACTACAGGCAGTTGAATTTATTCCTGGTTTAAATGTTCACTTTTCATAGTTGATTACAACTATTATGCTTACTTTTCGAGTGCTCCTATATTTGATAAAGGGTGAAACTTTGATGGTGTTGTGGCAGTCCTAAATATTAATATTTTTTCATACAACTTTTTGTGTGATGTTTCTGGATGGAATGGAACCGAATGGCACCTTGGCGAACAATAGATTCACACTTTTATTTCTAAGGACCACCCTAATGGACACGAAAGAGAATTCAGTCACTCCAACTTCTTTGTGCAGTTTGGTCGTTTGTCTCAGCCTAAATAAGGCTATTCAGTATTCACTCACTCACTCACTCACTCACTCACTCACTCACTCACTCACTCACTCAGTTACAACTGACAACAGTACTGACAACTTTTTATTTCCAGAAGCACAATGCATATAGCAATTAACAACAATTATAACTTGACTATTACATATCGGTGCATTGGCTAGGGAACAGAGGAGACCCAAAAAGGGCACAAGCCCCGCTAAATTAGTGTCACCCTTTTTAACATAATCAATTACTGTGTGGCTGGTTAGTCAGTTGAAAGAAAGAAAGGTTCAACTCAATAATGTTCTTAACCTAAATAATAACATTGCAATTTACTAAGATCAATATGTAAGCAATTCGATGAAACAGTGAAACAGTGTTAAATGAAGTATGGTTAATCATTCAAGTAACTATTCCACAGCTTCTTAAATTGGGTGTATGATGACTCTATAGCACAGTTACTCACTTACATATACTTACTTGCATTCTCGCTCACTCACCCACTTGCTCACTGACCCAGGAGTGATGATGTTTTGACAATCGCAGAGTCAAGTAGTAATTGATCTCCATCGAATCTGCCAGCGTTGTATCAACAACATCAAATTGCTATCAAAAGTTGACTATAATTATCACATGAAAGCAACTGTTGGTAAAACAGATTTTGACAAATATATCTGCAAAAGAGCGTCTCTCGGAGAAGTCGATTCTTGCCATCGAAAGCGGTAAGTAAAAGGCGCTATATTAAGTTCATTGTAAGCATATATACATGCATACAGGCATACATGCAAATATACAAATACAATGTATTTATGTACAAATGTATTTGATATTGCTCTCTTTCCAAAGCTCAGAATTGCGCACACAACCAGCATCGATGGAACTTGGCAATTGTGCGTCCGTGGACTTTCTCAGGGTACTTCCACAGTCCACAGTGACCGCCAGGATCGAACCCATGCACTCCGTGCTACAAGCCGAACGCTTGAATCAATAGGTCACCATGACGCATACATGGTAACCCCGTAACTGCACGTACTCTGGCAGTGCCAGTCCGAAGCCTTGAGAAAGGAGGAGGGCGACGCTAATGATCTTTGTTATCACACTGTCGTTAAACTGAAACTACATGTACTACACATACATGGATAAGCACATTTGAACTTCTGGAACAATCTTTCTATAAATTAACCTGTTTTTGACAGAGACAGCTAAGAACACAATTCAATCCATATTAATTAGAATTGTTTGCCCTGTTTTGGTGTTTCTTAATCCTGTTTTACTGCCTTTTGAGTCATCAAAAACGCGACATACGTACAATGTATGTATGTCATACTACTCCTGAGTAGTTTCTTGAAGGGGCGCTATATAAATGCTCTGAATGAATGAATGAATGAATGTCATATATGTTAGACCGATGTAGTTGAGCGCCAATTCAGTAATATTATTGTCTGTCCATTTAATTTCTATCAGCGATTCGAACTAAGCTTGCATGCTTTATCGTCATGACGACCCCAGGCCATTACAGTTGTCATGGTGACCTAAGTGTTTCCGACAGGATGAGAATGGCGTTGCTATTGACGCTTTGGTATTCCATCGCGCATGCTTAGATTGTGGAAACGAGCATGGGGAATTGGTTTGGGGTGGGGAACGGGGTCGTGATCTTTCGACGGTGGGCGACCGTTAGTGCCTTGATTTCCGTGTTTAATGTCACCGGAAAGGATTACGGTGGTCTTCCGTCAGTCCGTCTGTCCATGTACCTATCCGTCTCTATCCGTGCCTTCCTCTGTCTCTTCCTACATCTGTCGATCCTGGCGATGTTTTATTCATGCGCAGCGTCTCTCCTTCGTTTCGTGTCAAGCCCAACCTCTGGCTGGTGTCGGCTCCCAACATGGG
>JACEVL010000804.1:225000-295000 GCA_020284085.1 Aporrectodea caliginosa | reverse complement strand
ATTATTATTATTATTATTATTATTATTATTATTATTATTATTATTTTTATTTCCTAAGTCTGTTCGTTCGTAATATGGCGTAGGCCTACATGCTGCAGCCTGACATGCAGAAACTGTCTGATTGAAGGTCGCAATGTTGGTGCATTCTCGCTTATTATTATTGAACTTTAAACACCATATAATGTATGTTGATCGAAAGATTATTTTCCTACTGTACATGTTTTTTTCTATAATTTTCCACCGTTACATAGTGTCTTCGTTGAAAATACATAGACCATTGAAAGCATACAACCGCCATCGACCTGTAGTGAGAGATTTATGAAGCAGTGCGCCTTGGCTACAGCCGCGAATGTTATAATGGAGCAATTAGCGCCCTGGTACGATGCCGCACACAGACAAAAGACTGTGTTTATTGAACGCCATTGATCGATATGTGCTTGTGTTAGACCAGCAAACGAACAGATCGTCGATCAATAGATAAAACGGGCGTCGTTAGGGTTGTAACAGTCATTCATTCATTTATGGTCGGCCATAATATTCATCTCACCTTGTAGTTGCTGTTATAAATATATTCTAATTATTATGGATGTCGTTAAAAAGTCGTCATATTCAACACTGTAGTAGTCCATTTTCTCATCGCAGTCAACAATAATACAACACACAAATATTTCTAGTAATACTAACATTAACTCCGGCAAAGGTAGAAATTTGGTTCAAGAGTTCTGCTCCTGTGTGGGCCACTAGCCAGCTCAGCTATAATGAGCACACTGACCGCACACTGTCGATGGGAAGATGAGACGGCGAGGGAGAGGACTGACTACTACCTGCCCTTTAATGATATGGATTAGAAAATGCGGAGGCTAAAAAATGAAATCGCTAACACTTCATGCCCATAACTGCCTCAGAGGCTAGCTTAAGGGACTGCTCTTCTGCTTCTTACTCTGGCCACCCACAATACTTAAAGTCAGCTCTTAATCTTAAACCCCAGACTTATCGTTACCCAAACAGGTCACCTCATTTGAATATCCTTCTCTGGTCATATTTAGCAATAGAACTGTATACATGTATTGTATAATTAATTATCTATAATCAGATCACTTGTACAGCGCCCTTTAAGCAACTCACAAAGACGCTCCGGTACAGCTACCTAGGAATCACCGAAAAAATATTCTTTGTAAACGAGCTCTATGTTAGGCTACTGGACGTAGATTTTGGAACTCTCTCCCAATATCTATCTGTTCTGCTCATTTTTTCTGAACTTAAGACGTACCTTTTCCAACTTGCATACCTAGTACCTACCATAGGCTGTATCTCTGTCTTAGTGGACTGATCCTTTATTATAGATTGGTTTTGGTGTGCAATAGATTTGCTGCCTTGTGCATTAGAAATCGGTACCATTGCAGCTACTAATTGCAATTGCAATAATAATATAATATTTAATTTTGATAATAATAGTCCTGAAAATTAATATTATTATATTAATAATAATAATAATAATAATTATTATTATTATTATTATTATTATTATTATTATTATTATTATTTATTATTATTATTATTATTATTATTATTATTATTGTGTATAATTAACTGATAGTCCATTGATGAGTATCTTACTAGAATCGAAACTAACTCAGAGAATAATCAGGTGTGACCAGCGGCCTGTCTTTGGGAGGCGACCCACGAGGTCAAGGTGATGAACCTTGTCATTGGTGCTGACTGCTGAGCCGATGTTTTATTTTATTCTTGTCTGCTTAATTTCGGTTAAATACATTTGCTTACAATGACTGGTATCTATCTATCTGTAAATTTAAATAGCGTCTCTCCAAGGTAACTACTCAGAGGCGCTCCCTACCCTAAGCCCGATCAAAGAGGAAAGTCTTGAGTAGTTTATAAAAAAGTATGTCAATCAATAGCGTGGTTGAAGTATCAAACAATGGCATAGCGATAGCAAGTATATCGATCAAGGCGTATCGATGACTGGCATTTCAATCAGTGTCGTAGCGATGCTTTTATACCAATCAATGGCGTAGCGTTTGGCAAAAACGTTATCATTATCATTTCAATTAATCGTCAGTAAAATTCCTATTCCGTTCGTCCACCTGTCAACACTCATTGATCAATTATCGGGACGACGCAGAAGAGTGCTGCTCTGTCGTGCGTCGTAATAGATTTCGTGTTCAAATTCATCGATACAATTCGTCCAGCTGTGCGCCTTCTATATCAAGGAGATTTGGCGATGTGGAATAGCAATGTACACTTTTTCTGTAACAACTGTATGGCCTCCACCTTGCCCCCATTTCGATGATCTGGTGGGGATAGAACTTTCGCCACCGCTGACCGCTGAATGGGTGCCAAACCATTTATGGTCTCCGTAAAAGGATCGTGTTAACCCGCGATTCAAATCTTTGAAATAAGCCACCTTCGATATGCGAACCGGCGTCCTGATGCACATGGGACGTGCGTTCCAACCAATGTAACTAACCGGACCATTGTGCAATGCTATACAGTATATATGCATAATGCATATCACAGTATAGACTAGGATACTCTACATGTAGACTGATATATACTAGACTAGGATACACTAGACTAAAATACACTAGACTATAGGATACACTAGACTAGGATACACTAGACTAATACACTAGACTAGGATACACTAGACTAGGATACACTAGACTATAGGATACACTAGACTAGGATACACTTCGACTAGGATACACTCGACTAGGATACACTAGACTAGGATACACTAGACAAGGACACACTAGACTAGGATACACTTCGACTAGGATACACTCGACTAGGATACACTCGACTAGGATACACTCGACTAGGATACACTAGACTATAGGATACACTAGACTAGGATACACTAGACTATAGGATACACTAGACTAGGATACACTAGACTAAAATACACTAGACTATAGGATACACTAGACTAGGATACACTAGACTATAGGATACACTAGACTAGGATACACTAGACTATAGGATACACTAGACTATAGGATACACTAGACTAGGATACACTAGACTATAGGATACACTAGACTAGGATACACTAGACTATAGGATACACTAGACTAGGATACACTAGACTAGGATACACTAGACTATAGGATACACTAGACTAGGATACACTTCGACTAGGATACACTCGACTAGGATACACTAGACTAGGATACACTAGACAAGGACACACTAGACTAGGATACACTAGACTAGGATACACTCGACTAGGATACACTCGACTAGGATACACTAGACTATAGGATACACTAGACTAGGATACACTAGACTATAGGATACACTAGACTAGGATACACTAGACTAGGATACACTCGACTAGGATACACTAGACTAGGATACACTAGACAAGGATACACTAGACTAGGATACACTTCGACTAGGATACACTCGACTAGGATACACTCGACTAGGATACACTAGACTAGGATACTCTACAGTAGACTGAGATACACTAGACTAGGATACACTAGACTATGATACACTAGTCTATACTAGACGAGAATGGAGCCGGATTGTTAACACTGCTAGAAACTAGAACGATGTCGTGCCGACATCAATATCAATACTTCATTGTACAGTAAATGTATTTTCAATACGAATACCAATTCTGCTTTTTTAGAAGGTATTACAATAGTAATACCAATACTTTCACCAGTGCAGAGAACAAATTGTGGCATAATCAGTTTCCTTGTTTAACACCATAACGACGAGCTACATTGGTTTCCTAGTCACTTTCAGTACACTCTCGTCGCTACTTAAAGTGTTAAAACAAGAGATCGGGCCAGTCCAGATTGCATCTTTTAAAAAGTAACAGGTTTTTCCGCAGATTTCTTCGTTCTGCTGCGCACTGGTTGTCTCTCCGACCCAAACATCCGCTGTCCTGAATAGAAGTTTGGTAGCTGTCGGTCCATCTTTCTCGAATAAGCTTCCTTGCAATCTGCAACTTGAGCTTCTTTGCCCCATTTCAGTAAGCGATAATTAAACCACCCACTCGATGTTCGTTTTGTTTTGTCAAGTCCAGAACCCCAATGATTTTTTTCTCTTGGAGTGGCGCTATATAAATTTGAAATTACAATCAAAACGGATTTAGCAGAGAAATCATGAGTTGCTTGGTCCTCGACCTTGACCTAAGACTTCATTTGCACAATGTCATTTTCCACTCACTGGCCTTAATCCTCTGTCTGCATGGCCTGGTTCTAATCTTTATATCCCTTATCATCAACGTCCTTGATTTCCTTGGGTTTTAGTCCACAGGCTATAATATAACAGTTCGAGATAGTCCCTTCTTCATGGCCGATACTTTCCTGCTAATTCAATATCGTCACGCCTGTGCTATATTTCTCGTGGTCGTCCATTACTACATTATTAACACGAGTCGGCTGCGATGTGCTTATAGCTGTGAAGAGACGACAATATGTCTTTCGCTGTTGGGGCGTTGCGGCTCATTGGCTTATTTCGAACCATTTATGCAGACATTTGCCATCTTCCGATAATCACTGTAATGAAATATTTAAAGAAGATGTCACCCAACCGAAGGCCATGGTATCGTCAGCCCCCTCCACTCTCCTTCAGGGCTTCTCTCGGCAGATTCACGGAGCAACCGTCAACGACTCAACAGAACCGATGCGGAAATCCGATTAACGGAAATTCCTGTGATTTCCCAAACGGTTGGTTGGCGCTTGTTTCTCGGGCGAGGTCATCTGAAAGTTTCACGGCGCACTAAGTCTTGACATTGTGGATTGTGGAAGCGCCAATCAAGAGGCTTAGGTTAAACCCTCGCTGGGTTCATTTCGTCCAGTTCCTTTGTTTCTTTGTTTTTCCGGTTGTGTAACTTTGTCTCCAGGATCAAGCTTTTCTTCTTCGTTTGCTAAACCAATCAGACAGCTCATTCATTCGTTCGCTCTTAGCAGTGAAAACATTAGGCACAGGCAAAGCATGCAGTTGTCTGGGGCGACCGGACACCATTTTCACGAAAATTCTGTATGTGTTTTAGCAGTTTTATACTTTTCACTTTTTAAGCCATTTTTTAAATTACTATGATTATTTTCATTTGAATTCAAAACTTTCACTTATTGAACAAATTTAAAATAATTATTGATTTCGTTGACCTTTTCAAGTAATTCAATTTCAAACACCGCACAAATTTTATATTAACCAGTAAAGTTCAATTATTTTACACCAGTCTGTAGGCCTACTCTGTAGTCTGTGTCTGTTATATAACCATGACAGTCCGTAATTCTGATGCTGACACAGTGACATATTTCGACTGAAAATGCCAACAATAGAAAACAATTTATAGTATTTATTAATTATCTTTGTATCTTTATTTGTTGACTGTTTTGATCTTGTAAAAATTAAAGTTTCATAAGTTATGTCAAACCCTATGAAGCGTCAGAAGTTATCGGGTGTTCAAATGGTAAAAAAACAGGAAACAGAAGTTAGTATAAAAAAGCAACAAGCATGGCTTTCCAACTATAACAAAACTGAAACTACTTTAGCTGTTAGTGCTCAGTGGACATCTTGCATGTTGTCAGAGAAAATAACGCCTTTGCAAGTTCTTCAATTTTCTTGGAACATTTTCCAAACACAGATATTCCATGCAATGCACATTTTGTCAAATATTCTGGTCAGTGTGGCAACTGGTGAAAGAAGCTTTTAAAAGTAGAAGCAAATGAAAATATACCTGTGAACCTCTACGATACAGGAAAGACTTACTATAATTAGATCTATGCTGTCTATTGAGAAACATGTAGCCAAAACATTAGATTGCAGAGATATTATAAGCAATTTGGCAAGGGTTAGAGGAAGAGGAGTATTTTTTATAGTAAAAAATACTCCTGTTCAATCATTCCGTTATTCGTTAACTAAACCATCTAATCATTCGATCATTCATTCATTCATTCATTCTTCTATTCTGTTTTTTCATCCATGCATTTTTTTTATTCATACATTCTCTCTTTCGCTGATCCGTGTCTACTTTAACCGTCTCCCCTAGGGTGGTCCAAAAAATAAAAGTTGGAAATGCATGGCTCCTCAAGGATGACCTTGTTACACATAAAAACATGAGCCTGTGTGCAAGATTTAGGAAAGATTGGATTATATTTAGAGGTCGCTATGTTTGCAGATTTTTTACAATATAGCATGAACGTGTAAAAAAACATGTATAATTTTGAATTTCAAGTCAGTTATTATTATGAACAATAAAAAGCCTAATCAAAAATATATATCGCAGTTTAACTGCTTAGTTAGAGTTACTGTACATTAAATGCAAATAATTTATAATGCAATATAGTTTTGGATAATTAAAGTAGTTATCTAGTCTGCATAATTCACCGTCTTTGAAGTGCCGGATAACCCACAATCCGCGATTATTTCATTCTGCCTTTGTTGGAACAGAAAACATAGTCCGATGACTGGAGACAAGTTGCAGCAAGTATTGTGTTTGGGACTCATCCTCAGTACGTCATTGTAAGACTGGATTAGAGCAACTCCACGTTCTGCCCAGTCATTGACGACCATCAAGAGTTTGACATTATCCTTCATCGATGTAAGTTTAGACCACCCTAGTCTCCACATACATTCGCTCGGTCGCGTACATGTTGCCTGCATTGTTCCTTGGAACCATTAAGCCATGCGCCTATTTCTCTTTGTAGTCATTCTGTTGTCTGCAATTCTTCTTTTTTTTACATTCGTTCTCTTTGACTGTCCGTACACTCCCTTTTGTTCATTTTTCTTCATCTTCTTCCGTTCATCTCTGTTGTTCGCTCGTTTCCTGAGCAATATATTATCCGCACAAGTTGACTGAGCCTCGTGTCGCTTAATGGCTGAAATCGCTGCATTGCGTATCCAGTTCAGCGACCTCTCTCGAGTTCCTACAAGGCCATGGCAGACAGACAGATAGACAGACAGATAGGCAGACAGACAGACAGACAGACAGAGGAGACAAAGGGAGGGAGAGAGATCGGAACCGACATATAACTAGATAGAAACAAAGCAGAGACAAACATAGCAAGACAGAGTAAGATCGAGAGAGACAGAAAGAGAGACAGAGAGAGATAAACACCGACGCAAAGACAGAGACATACAAAAACACATAGAGAAAAACATGCAGGACGTCACAGACCGACCGACCGTCAAATGGCTAAAGGAAATGGTCAAGCAGACAGACAAGAAAGGCAGAAGAAACAGACAGAGAGACAGAGACAGAAGAAGACAAAGACGGATGATGAGTGCGTGTCTATATTATCGAGCGATTCATGGCAGAAATTGAAGTCGTGTAGCGAATAAAAAGATCCTTCGCCTCCGATGAAAGCAACGACGACATCGTGTCCAATTAATAGTTAATACAATCAACTTCGACCAGAACGGAAACCGGATTAAACGCGGATTCGGACTTCGTCACGAGATGGCATCACTTGGATTCCGCTGGTAATACCCCGCAGGCACCGAGTACTGTTGGTAATTAGAGTGATCAGAGTTTTAGAATGATTCTGACTGCGTGGATCTGTTCAGGAAGAATTCTGTATTTCAGGATTTAGTCTAATTAGTTATCTACGGAGGATCTATATATAGCCGCTCTGAATCAAGCAATGATTGTGCATCAATAATAATATTACTATAATATAATTATGGCAATAAGATATAATAACAGTAATAGTAATACATAAGATTATAGTAACAATAGTACTGTATACATGAGCGCGTCTGATAGGTAATCAAGAGGCGCTATATAAATGTACTGAATGATGGAACGGATGAATCAATGCTCCTCTGTTCTGGCGTGATTCATCTGGTGTATATTTCCATCTGGAACGATTCAAACCTACGTGGATCTCTTCCGTTTTCGCTTTGCAGGTCTTCTGGGATCTGTCTATAGTTACCGCCTAGCTATCAATCAATTTTCGCCAAGTCACTTCGGTCGACTGTATTGGAACAAAAGACATGGATATTTTCGGATATTTCCGGATATTTCCGGATATTTTGCTTTCGGTCGGCTGAATTGCAAAGTCCTGTGCGGCAGCAAATAATTATGGTTTCCAACTGATACGTTAGTCTAAAGAACAGTTAACGACCGACACTCAAGTCAACCTCGACGTCAGTATTGTTAAAGATAGCGTGGTCCCTGTAAAATCCAGAGTTTAGAGACATCTTACGACTCCCAAAGCCATTGATGTCAACCATTGTGTATGCAACGTTTAACGACACACTGCGGTTAGCAGGACCGTTACCGTTACCTACTTCGTGTAATAACTTCACGTAATATAACCCTACCTTACCGTGTCTCTAATGTTACATTAGGCCTACTTGATAGCGTAGTCAGATTGAGCGATTGGAATTCATACATCATGATGTCTCGTGTACATTGTATTATAATCGTAAGCTCAAAATTTAAGCAGCGCTTTAGAGATTTGAAGGAGACGTGATTTTTACTCACTGAGAGAAAGGGTTCCAAAACTGGTGTATTTACATAGAAAATAAAATCATGTAGCAACATAGGTAGTCAATCAGTCACTGTTAAAAAATTGGGCATCTTTTGTTTGAGCATGTACTTGGCTATAAATAATTATTGGAAATTTTAATTTTATATTTAATTAGTAAGTAAGCTCTTTTGTCTATACAAATTGTAAACTAGCTAAGGTATCATAAGCGGTGTTCAGCTAAATGTTTTCGTTTTTATTTTCACAGAACTCATTTTTTGAATTGTGTGTCAATTTTACAAGCACAAAATAAGCTTTGCTGATATGATATGTTGAAGAGTTTATGTTGATTTAGCTCTTTTTGGGTAAATCTAAGTTGATACGAAGTCATGGGTTGCGGATTTTAACACTTTAACGACGAGCTGCATAGGTTTCCCAGCCACATTTAGTACATTCTCGCCATTGAAATGCTAAAGTAAAGTATAGTTTAAGTGGTTAATGCTAATCTCTGACTGAATAGAGACAGTGAAAGTGAAAATGAGCTCACGTCGTGTGATATCATATTCCACAATGAGAAACTGACGAATGCGGAGCTTCGGTGCTGCATTTGGGAAGTTTGAGAACAGCTAGTTCACCTCGCTCTTTGTAACGACGATATCTAAAGCCCCATAGAGACGATAGGCTACAGATGATGGCTGTGCTCTATTGAACACAGAATTATGACGCCATGAACAACAAAACAGAACTACATGGCTCCCAATGATAAGCAGGAACGCAGTAAGCGAGACCGTTACGCATGAGCATTGAGATCATATACGTATGTTTACGCTTGGTTTCTTTGTTAGGCCAAACAGCGCAGATCACATAAAACAAGATATATAGACCTACATGCCCGAGCCTTAGAATTCATGTGCGAGCAGCATATCAGACTCAATGCAGATGGCTCATGCAAGGTAGACAGACGGACAGAGACATGCAGACAGATTGACAGACAGAAAGACAAACAGCGAAAAGGAGAGACAGATAAACACCAAGAGACAGACAAGGAGACGGGCGAACGGGCGGGCAGAGAGACAGAGAGAGACAGAGATCCGCATCCATAGATGGCTTTGCTCAACAACACCGTGCTCTATGTTGAGTATACGGCAGAAAGGTTTCTGCGTCATTATTAATGAGCCAATGACATTCTGAGCGACTATGACGCTGCAGGTCATACACATTCAACACACTTTAGAAACGCATTCTTCACACCAATCCCTCAGAGAAGGTCAATTCCTGGCCATTAGGGTCAGATCAAAATCACACAGAGAAATGGAAAATAACAGCCGTTGACGGTAACAGAACACGATCGTTAATCGTTTTGCCATTTGCCTTTCACGCGAAACTTTTATACTTTGCATATGCGTTCAGAAACGGAATCTGAGTCTTCTGAAATGGAAGCTGGGGCTTTAAGAGCGAAAGCCGCAGCTTTGAAAACGGAAGCCGAGGCAATAGCGAAGAGTTCCTGACCAATCTGAATCAGTCGTGCATTGCAGGGTATCAGCCGGCCACAAGAGCGCACGCAGGTAGACGAGTAGCGTCAGCTAACGGTACCTCGAGTGTCTTGGTGGGTAGCCGGACATTGCAGACTGTCGTCGAGTTTCCATTTGCCAGCTTTCCTGTTTGGCGTGATTAGACGGGCGACTTTTCTGGACAAAGCGGTGCAATTGAATTGAGAAGAGTGGCAGAGGTATCAGCCATGTGAATCCTCCCTCAACCTTTTGTGAATAACTAAAATGCTTAATTACGCTGTGCATGAATTATTAGACTGAAACACCATTGTCAACAATTTAGGACGTATCACACAAGCGTAGTCTATATTTTAGTAACTGTCAATAAGAATTGTTTTAAGTAAAACGCACGGATAAAAAAGCAAACAATTTTTTAAAGTTACGCCAATTATGTAAACGAATTATCAATGTATATCTCATAGCTCTTTTAACACAGTTACGTTTTTTTAAACTACAGATAATAGTAGCCATGGTATGACCATTCAAAGAGTTATTGAAATTATTTAATAAAAATTGTCCTCATCGTTAACATTCTTTCGAGTGGATTATTCGTCTGTTAAACGAAAGATAGTTAAACCACCATCTGATGAACAGAGTACCTCATTCCTCTCGCTATTGTAGCACAAATCAGTGAAAAAAGGGAACTTCATCCTGCTGCGGACTTCATCCTCTGGTGGACTATCAAAATCCAGGAGATTAAATTCAGAATCAATAAGCTCATTTCCTATGTGAAGGTCACTTATTAATATTCTACCATGGATATCTGCAAAATTCACGCAGCTATCTGAAGTGCTTGATGATATATATTGGCGTATGATGTTCGCGCTCGTATCAATCTCTATTAATTGTCTTTGAATTGTTTCTACGTCCAAAGTAATCAATACCAAGTTTCCATTTGATTTTGGAATCACTTCGGTAAGGTAATCATCAATTTCCGGGGACAACATTATTTCATGTTGCAAGAAACCATTCGCACTATATATGCTTATTACATTACAATCCCGTTCCTGATGTGCTGAAAGGATTATTAGGCTACCATTGGCGGATACGGATATCTGACCCATTGGCAGCTGGTGAGCCTTACTCCATGGTGTAATTCTAAACTGATGTCCTTCATCTTTCCTAATGCGTGAGACTGAAATGCATCTGTGGTGATCGTCTAGTGTTTCATCTTTCTTAAAGCAATTGCAGTTTTTGCTTCGATGGGCTACATACACGCAGTTGAACACGTTGCAGGCTGCCATGTTCATGTACGCCGGATCCATTCCTGGTAGCGGGATGACATCCTTCACATCTACCATGTTGTCGCGGTTGTAAACATTAATAAAAAAATTATAGTCTTGATCACCTAGTTTCTGAAGCAGAAATATTTCATCCTTCATTGCAGTCATTCCGCGCATTGATGAATGGCCCATTGACTCATGCAAGATCTCCAAACGAACGATCTCATGAGCTGAAAAACATTACTCTGTTTTACTGATTGCGCAACAGATATTGAAACATGGGCCAATTAAAACCAATGTTCTTAACACTTTCGAGGCTAAATAGATTTTTTCATAACTCTGCGCTGTAGGCTGAATATTTTTTTACAAATTCCTTCACTTCACGTTATATATCAAAACTTCTGTTTTCTGTAATATTGTCAAACGTAGACCCTTATACGTCTAGCAAAAGGTTGACAAATTAATATTTGCATCCCGGATTTCACTCTATATGAGATAATTTTGAACCGTAGCGGCGTATGACATTGGCAAACTGGGGATATCATGGGATATTTTAAAACGTTCAGGTTAATCGCATACACAACAGACTGAGCGCCTCTTAGTAGGAATCTTGAAGGGCGCTATATAAATTATGTTTGATTATGTAGTATTGTATTGCATCGGGGCATTTATAAAGCGCCTGTACAAATGCCCTATTATATCAGTAGGCCAATATCAGCACATATACAATTATACATGTAGTTACGTGACGTGTAATATTTTATTATTTTATTGATGATAACTTGCCGTACAAAATGCACTGAAATGATGCTGAAGAAGAAAATGATGATGGCAATGAATAAACAAGAAGAAATAGTAACGTAGGTCTAATGATAAATTCAGTTTATATAGACCCCTATATCAGTATGCATTATATTGATGTATGTATTCATGTATGCGAACACTTAATTTAGAGTCTTCAAAGGTCTTAGCAAGGCGTTACCCACTTGCTAGCCTAAATAGTGTCAAAATTCATTATGGATAACTGGAAAATTCGCCACTGGCGGACTCTCGCACACACGCAGATCCCAGCCAAAGGAGGGTTGACAGTTGACACCTCATTGAAGTTTCGGTACAATCGATACGTAAAATTATTGAGAACATGCGTTTTCGACAAGGCTTGATTTCTCCTTGAAATTTTCCTGTTTAAGACGTTCGACAGAGCAAAGATATCGACGTCAGAAAAACACTGCCATAAGAGGATGCTAAAATTCAGTTGGGCACGAGAATCAAGAAAATCGCAGTAGGAAGACCCAGTTGAATTGATATTCGCTGTATCTCTATTCGTATACGTAGGATTAAAATTAACAGGTAGATCAATAGAATAATATTGAGAAAGTTGAAGACAACAATGTCAGAGTCTTTTATGAACACGCTGTCTCATAAGAGGCGTGAGAAATTCAGATTTGCTTGAAAGAAAACGCAGATCTGTCGGCGTGAGTCAGTATAAGATGTTGTGGAGTTGGCTGCCCGCTCGTCCTAATATATGCCCAGTCTAGGAAAAATGAAGTGACTTACAATTCGTACCCATTGTTGCCTCAGCGTGAGATTAAAAGTTACTTACAAACTGACCGTAATTCCAGCTTCAGTTTTTATTTTCATCATAAGCATGAAATTAAAACTACTTTATTAAT
This sequence comes from Aporrectodea caliginosa, assembly GCA_020284085.1. NCBI lineage: Eukaryota > Metazoa > Annelida > Clitellata > Crassiclitellata > Lumbricidae > Aporrectodea > Aporrectodea caliginosa. The sequence goes on along the minus strand of JACEVL010000804.1, from coordinate 282,098 downwards.
TTTCGTGAACTCACCAGTGTTGTCTAGAGTTCTGTGGATTTCCTTTCGAAAGAAGTCGGTCGTAAGGATGTAGCTCCATTGCGAACAGACAGCTCTAAGTCTGCTTATCACAAGATCAGCTTTTTCTTTCCACACACTTTTGGCCAGCTTCATACCCTTCACTTCCATAACTACGACTTTAATGAGGATACACTCAAGCATCTCCATAGGGAGATCAGACAGCTACAGGTTAAACGTAAACGTAAAAGATATCAATATTTTTAGAACGCCTCAGCATAATATCACCAAAGTGGAAAGATAATTCAGCGAATTCGTCAACACGTCAATTCGTCCAAATACAGGGACCTTTTAAATATCAACTTACTTTAGCAGGTTAACTACATTAAAACACGAGGATATAATGGACGCATTGATCACTTTCTTCATAGCTCACCGTTGACGCTGGTTAGTGTGACCAGAAGTTTGAAATGAAAACTAATAACTAACCTCTAGCGACTTTACCTTATTTTGTATAAATAACCAGTACCTTAAGTATAATGATTTCTTCTAATAATTTACTTTTTAATACACATTTTTATGTCAGATTCCTCCCTGGGGTCTGTTCTTGCGTTGATATCAGATGCACTGACTAGTGACAACGAAGCGGTCACTGAGATAGATAGCACTACTGCTAAGACTGTGGAGAGTGAAACTATCTTCTTTTGAAAATAAGTTTTGGTTGTGACGCATCAGCACAAATTATTGCTGCCTTCGTTTCAAATGTTTAAATAGACTTAAATGCAAGAGAAATTATTTGACTAAAGAAAATGCATGGGAAATGTCATCAATTCGAAAACGTTTGATCAAAAGAAGATCTGGCTTTCACGTTCAACGCAATGTGACTTACCGTTGTATCACTCAATGGGGAAGTTTTTGCACGTTTGGCATTGTCTTCTTGTTGGAATAGTGCTACAACAGAAATAAAATTAATGCAAATTTCCCCAAATAATTATTAATCTCAATAATTGCATATAATTTAGTTATTATGAGGCGGCAATATACCTGTGTTAAGAGCTCGTCGTCTCGTGTGCTTTCTCGTATACGTTACTGAGTTGCATAGACTCTATACAAAGATAAGCTGTGGTTTGGCTCCATGGTTCTGATTAGCATTATCAAGTGTTCATCGGGTAAACTGATTGGATCGATGAAAAACAAAGAACCATAAGGCCTACTATTAAAACTATTATAAAGCGTACATGTATATCTGTATGCTGATGTAACGCGACTACGGTATGTCTTTCATTTAATAAATACTACGGTATGTCTTTCATTTAATTGTACTACGGTAGGCTATGTCTTTCATTTAATAGTACTACGGTATGTCTTTCATTTAATAGTACTTCTAACCCTTCTCTCCAATTAGTTGACAGTACAAATATCATCTTTTTCAGTATAATAAGATAAAAAAAACTTCTTCGCATTAACTTACGATCTGAGGCTTCGTTCTTTTGCTCGTCATTACTGGATTCAGCTGATGTACGTTTTGTCGACATGGCCAACGTCGCCTCTTGACACAGTCAACTTCAATATTGCAAGAAACACCAATCGATTGTAGCTAAATGCCGAGAATATAAAATCCAAGTGTGATTACAAAAGGTAACCGCCTAGATCGAAAGTTAAAGACGAACAACAGGAAATATAATAATTAAAATTATATTCCAATTAAAACAAATGGAGCCTTAATACGAATTACGACGTACTAAATTACAACTTGTGACATCACATACATGTATAATGGGTGTGACGTCTTACACTTCGGATTAATTAATGCCATTAAAATTGATATAAGGGTTACAATGTTCATATAATAGTCTATATAAAACTATATATATACATGTATATATATATATATATATAATACGTAGCCTACGTAAGTATGTACGTAGCCTATACATGTATGTCCTCTATGTTTGCATGTATTTGTGTATGTATGATTGTATGAATGCTGGTATGAGCGCATGTTTGGCCAAGCATTGGTTGGCGATGTCTGCTGCTATTGTCTGCGGCCACCGTGTGTCCCAATAGGGAAAGCCATACGACGTCTTCCACTGTTCCTCGCTACCTGCATTAGTTGCTGACGTTCCCTAATGTCCGGTCATCGACCCAAACGTCAGTAGCCATCCATCGGAACAATCAGTCATTTCGATGACAGTCGTATAAGACCACACACGGCTTGTCCTCTGAAAACTGTTACATGCATGGGAAAATGGCATCACGTGCGATCAGAATGAGTTCGTGTTGTATAGACGCAATCGAGTATCTAATTGACGCATTTGTATTGATTTCCTGTGGAAACATGAAAGCAATAATTATTCTAGAGTAAGAGCAGAAAACTGAAAGAACACTTATCTTTGTTTTAGTTTTATGCTACTTTTTCTACGGAGTTTATATCACCACCATGGGAAGAAATTTGTTTCAAGATTTCAGCTCGACCTGCATCCTTTAGCCAACTCAGCTATTATGAGTACACTGACGTCAGTGGTAAGACGAGACGGCGAGGGAGAGGACTGGCTACTTGCTCTCATGTACATATACTAAGAAAACTGAAGTCACTAACGCTTTTTAGCCATTCCTGCCCCAGGGCTAACCTAAATGCACTGTTCTTCTTCTTAAGTCATTTAGATGTCGTCGGATTTGATTAGAGTTGATTATAAGACTGTCCTGCACCCTTGGACTAGATTTTTATCCAAGTAAGGTTATCATCCAACCAAATTTGTCATCCAACTAAGATTGTTATCCAACTGTGATTGTCATCCAATTAAGATCATCAAGATTGTCATCTAATTACGCCTCATGCCTAGGGTTGACTCAGATGCATTTTACTGCAGTCTTAAGACTGTCTTTTCAGCTGGGGTTAGGTCGGGAGAACTCCTGAGCAGTCACATTGAAGGGCGCTATATAAATCCTTGTAATGCACGAATAACGAATGAATGAATTACATTGGAAAGAGATAAAAGCGACGAACAACAGATTTGTTGTTTGTTTCAATCTGTTGCCCTTGACGGGAATTCTCAATGGCTTAGAAAATGATTGCTGACTGAAAGCGGAGAGGGGATTAGGATGACGACATAAAATGACAATAGTTTCAATTGAAGCGACATCGATCGATGCCACATGTACTATTATAATGGCGCTATAGAAGTCAGTAGCTTAGATTAGATTAGATTTGCATGCCCTATAGCGTGTACTCCGAAGAATAATCTTCTGGCTGAGATGTAATGTAGGCCTAAATGTAATGTAACTCAAGAACCAAGAGAGTAGGTTAACAAGAGGGCAACCTACTAATCCCTTCTCTCCACTTTCTGCCAGCAATCATTACCTAAGCCATCTGGATGAATGACCGATTGGACAGCTCTATGCTACGGACGATCATCCATCAAACTGCTTCGCTGGCTCGATGACACTTAAATTCACTGAACCTGTCACGGACTGATCACAAGAGTCAACGCGTCACCAAATATAAGAATAAATTGAATCTGTACTGGTCTAGATCGGACCAGACTGAGAATGTAGGAGACCAGACCAGACCTGGGAAATTTTAGAACAGACCAGAACGGTAAGACTGGGATAGACCAGGACCTTTATCTATCACCGCTCAGGTTCTCCATTCTAACGTATGAACTCTTCAAGAAATCCCAAACTGATCAATCCACTACTCCGCCTTCCAATCTCATTCACCCTAAACCCACCGTAGTAGCTTCCCCATCTCCTTCTCTCCTTATAGCCACCGGATTTGAATCTTCGCTTAGTGACTCTGGAAAACCCTCTCAAACAACGCAGCGCTCGTGAATAAGCTGGTGCTCCTTAACACTATTTTTGACACTATAGGAAACTGATTGTCTTATGGTAGACAACGTTACTGTATACATAATTATTGATAATGGAACTGAAGTGACTATGTAGGCCTATTGCTCGAAATGTCGTTGTGAAGAATTTGTGCTTGGTGTCAATAAAAAGTCTTGAGGATTCAGTCTAGAAACGCTTTCCAAATTAGGATTTAACGAATACATTGTTACCGCATTCAGTGCCGTTGTCTCTTGACCGTCCACATGAACGGCCATATCCCTGTGGACGCGTTGTTGTCAACGTGGCTCGTAAAGCAGCGCCTGCTTCTCTGTCACTAATAGACTCAATCTCGCTCGGCTTGATAGGGCCATTCAGGCCGACCACAGCCGCGCTGGAAAGTGAATTTGCTTCTGCTACAAGCCCCCTCCCCGTATGCCGCTATCTGGCCAGACATGTCCACCACAATCCACGTCACCAGCAATCGATATCTCGGCAAGCGATCTCGCCTTCTAACAGTAAAGCCCAGTGCAATACGGCGCTATATAAATTTAAGACCGGATGTGACGAAACGAACTAACAGGCAATTGCTTTCAGCGCACGGCCAGGAAATGCCAATGCTATGCCTGACGACGACGTCACAAATCTGTCGGCATCCGCGCCGCGATGTATTCTGGACAGTTTGGTGTATAACACAGTGTCGTCATTTTATTACGTTGTCTATGTTTGACCCGTTTGCAAATGACGTCCATAGGATTACCGACGACGTCTGGAGACTTTATTTCGGAGACGTCATCATCATAAAAAGCTGACGCGATCTTCTGGCGGGTGTATACTGGGCGATAATAGAGGACGGTCGACCGACATCAAAAAGTCCTTGCAAAAGCAAATGGTACGACACGTGACACCAAAACTCGTAAAGTTGTTAGACGGAGTCGAGCTCACAACGACGCAGCTGATCCTATAGCTAATAAACTACAATGACAATTAAATACACAAGAAGAGAATTACGACGTCGAAGATAATGAAGACGACGACGACGATGATGATGACGGCGACGATAAGTCAACAATGATGACAACAATAATGACCTTATAATGCAAACTGTCCTACTCACTCTTTTTACCAATAATTAAAAATAAGCTAACAAATAAACTTAATATTGATATTCCAGTAAATTCACTTTCCAACGTCTTTCCATCTATGCTCAGTACCACTGCATTCAGAGGCACATTTCCGGATGGCTGTGGAACCTGACACGGAGCCTGATTAATCGAGGATGAACATAAATTCCTAACATAAATTTTTTTTCACCGAGGGATTATTTCTACGTCGGGTAACAAAATAGTAACAGTAATTAGAAATAGTAATAACAGGAGGCCTAATAATGAATAATAATAATATATAAAAATAACAATAATAACATTTTTATTATATAATAATATGATTATCTCTGAATGATTATTTTCTTGGGTAAATATATTAATTATATAATTATATCTAATTATTCATAATATTAATATCTATATGGCTTCGGAAATTCACTATGTTTCATATTTCGCAGCTCAATCACTTCTACCTCGGCTAAAAGCAAAACAATAAAGCGTATTAGAAACAAACAGTATTCTTATTTTGATAATTATAATAAGTTGAATATTAAATACCATTTTACAAAAATAATAATAAATTTGCGTTAGGGCCTAATTCTGGTCATTGCAGATGTTTCATGTATATGTTCATGTATATATATATGCATATATAGGCCTATGTTTCTTCGTTTCTGTCTGGTTGTCAGTGTACGCGTGTGTCTGCGTTTTCCTGCTTGTATGTTTCTCTTCCTTTCATTGTTTGATTGCCCTGAACGTTCTGCCATCTTGCTAACTTTATTCGTCTTTTCGCGACGTCCTTTTGAATGGCGAATGCTGATTGGGATGAATAAATGAATAATAACGTACGCTCAAGGGTTGAATATCAATGGGATTGGACACCCGGCACAGCAGAGGGATTTCTTCGTCAGCTCCATAAGGGTATTCTCATCCATCTATGAATACTCGTCATCCCTAGAAGCTGAGGTGAGCAGATGTGGTCATTTATCCGGCTTCCTGCATTTCTCGCTTGTCCGCTAATTATTCCAGGGTATTTTCAGAAGCACACTAAGGTGGACTTTTTCTGCAGTTGTAATTGCATGTTAATCACATTCTCGGCAGGTCACAAACTCACAACCGTTGTCTCTATCTAAGGAGAACTTCTATATAATAGCAACTGAACGCGAATCACAATCGAAAATCATCACCACCACAACAATTTCGTTGTCAGCATCGCTTTATCATAAAATACTGTAATTGTTATCTTAAACACGGATTTGTATAGCGCCTATTCAGTGCATATTTTAACTGTATAACTACTGGGACAAATGTCCCAGTAGTTTTAAGATTTGCCCCAGTAGTTTTAGGATTTGCCCCAGTAGTTTTGATGATTTGTCCCAGGTAATACTCTACTTTCAATGTTAGTTTCCAATATTGAAAGTAGAGTAGCAGACTTTGTCCCTGTAGTCCAAATCCGTTAACATATGCACTGCGCCTATTGACGAGAGAAATTCCTCAAAAGGTAGCCCTACCTGACAGTACTAGACCGTTATCAAACAGGTTTGCTCTCGCAACAGATATCCCAAACTGTTGGCACGATCCTCGTGCTTTGCAACCAACCCGCTGCCTATCAAGGACGATGATTAATTAGTTTAATTAGAAGCTACAGTAATACGAAACTACACGAAAGTTAAAAAATTCAGTTAATCAATGTTGTCACTGGCCTGCACGAAAACCTTGGCTGCTGGTAATTGAAATATATTTTTGGAATAAAAAACCTCTGTGATTAAAATACAAAGGTACAGCGCCGATGCGAACCATCCATGGTTGAAATAGTAGACTCTGTAATCAATTTTAATTGCAAATTTAACCTAAATGTAGTCCCTGCTGTAAATTTTTTTGCTAAATCAATATGGTTTCAGTGTAGTGCGGTCTCGGTTCCGCGACAACTCGTCTACAGACTTTTCGTCAGCGACACTTCGTCTACAGACACTTCGTCTACAGACACTTCGTCTACAAGTGTATCCATTAGGCCTAATCAACAGAGGCCGCTTTCTTGTAGATTCGCTAAAACGTGCTAAATATTCTCAGGAATCCAGCCTCTAATTACTGCAAAGTAAACCTCCAACTTCTATTGAATTAAACTTATTTTCATCCATGCATCCAGCTTGGTATCCATCTTCTATTTACGGGAAAAATTATTTCGATCAATCCAGCTTCTATTTCAACACAGGAATGTTTTCATCAATCCCACTTCCATTTACAGAAACAGTTTTTTTTCATCAATCCAGCTTCCATTTGAAAGTGACGATATCAAATAGCTTCGTAGACGAAATGTCTGCCGTCGAAATGTCTGTAGACGAATTGTCGTGACACCAGCTCTTCTATATGTTGCAAGAGTGCAGTTTCCCGTGACTAGCTACGACTGCATCGAGGAACTCATAGTGAGCTATGTGATTACGGTGTTGTTTTTTATTATTATTTATTTAAGTCACCTATTACGTGCAGTCAGCAAATCGGAGTCTGAAATGCGGATGCGTGTTCACTGAGGGTCAAAACGTAGTCATGCAAGGGGTCAGAATAAAACAGTGAGTCTTGACAGTTGAGTTGAATGATGAAAGCGTGTTGGAAAAATCGAGCCTTCTGTGGTAGCCGACTGGAAATCTGAGGAGCACGGAAGTTGAAATCACGTGATCCTGCAATTGTCCTGAAACTAGGTTGAAGCAGCAAGCCAGTAGCAGAAGAACGCAACAGTCTAAGACGGCGATGTGGAGTCATTAATATATTAAGATATAATAGAGGCCTTAAGGGTCAGGCATGCAATAGTTATATTTGATCAGCCATTCAACAGGAAATTAGAGAAGTTCACGAAGTTAGTTTAAGGCAGTTGATAAAGAAGTGTGATGAGGGATAAAATGTAAGTCTAACAATCCCAGAAGGAGAGCAATGAACCTTATCGAGTTTTATAAGCTTTATAAGCTCTATGTCGTTCAGTCTAACAATCCAGTTTCTGTTTGAAAGGTCTCAAGCTTTCTTCAGATACTTTTTCCTGTGGAAGTCCGAAGTCGGTTCCAGTGATTCGGAATCCTTTGGCTGAGAAAGAATTTGACAAATGTCTAATCGCATCCGCTAATGACAAACTTTAAATTTCCAGTTATAGGCCTACTGCCCTCTGTAAGAGGGTTTGTTTATCTATATATATAGAATTGCGTAAGTCTAAATAAATATATACCGAGAAAGCGTTTATCCGTGACGGTCAGGTCACGACCTCTTCGGAATTTTAAGAGGAGACGTTTGGATGAATATACGCAAAAACTGGAACTCTTCCATCGTCCAAAGTTGGATGACCAGACCGATTTATCTCCTGTGGTCTGTTGCTGGTCGAGTGGTCGTAAATCTCTGCTTTTTCCAGCCATTCCATGAATACCCCATAAATGACCCTGGATTACCAAGGCATAAACAAGATCCAGCAACATATACGTAAAACACACATATTATACGTATATATCCTTAACTATCTACATATAAACATATACACATATATGCATATAAAACACATAAAACCTGCTTGTGTGTGTATATAACCCACACACATATACCGACCTTAGATGTACATGTATAGTCATAACATATAATTATACCTACAAAGACGTAAGTATATATCCATTTAGGATGGCTAGTAAATATTTACAGGATACACGTATGGACATAATAATAATATATATATATATATATATTGATACACATATACATGTATATACAGGGTGGGCCAAAAAAAAGTGCCCCCCTACGCATTTTGCTGATATTTCGGCCAAAAGTAAGAATTTTTAAATCACGTTTTATAGGCTTAAAGGTAATTCATATCTACGTATAATGGCCAAATATCAAAAAGAAAATTTTAAAACAGAACAAAAGTTATATCACTTTTAGTGAGTCCACCCACTGTTTTTCGATGGTTCAAAAACCTAACGCAGCAAAAAGCAACAAAAAACGATTTTACTAAGTCAATTTTGTCAAATAATTGTTATCAAACAAACTTGATATTGCCAGATGCATATTGGCTATTTAGAACAGAAACGGGATACCAGCGTAGCTGTATGTCACTGTGACGTCACTTAGCAAGAAGACGATCAAGTTGCTAAATAAAGAATTTTTCAGATTAATAATTTTTTATTGAAACAATGAAAATTTCTAAAATATGAAGATGGGCAAGGTATCAATTACAGACAAAATGCGTATGCAGACACTTCATGAGCAGGGTCTTTTCTTTGAGCTAAAGCTCTAATCGCCACTTGCCCTGATAAACAGTGGAAGCTGAGTAGGCCTACCGTTAAAAATATGCCCCCGCATTGATGAAAGGAGATCGGCTCTGGATCGTCGTAAAGGAAGTGGAAGGCCCAAATCTTCCGCACTCCAAAAATGGTTAATTACGTAAGGGGAGCTATGCTGCAGAAATATCACAATCTGCGATCAAAGCCAAAAACGATAAGAGAATTGAAGGTCGCATTGAAGTTGATGTGGGAAGATTTACCTCTGGAACCCATCAACAAAGACATCAAAACTTTACAAAAAGACTCAGAACATGTATGGGTACTGGTGGTGGAACACATTGAACTCAAGTTGTGAAACAACGATCAAGTTTGTTTGATAACAATTATTTGACAAATGACTTAGTAAAATCGTTTTTGTTGCTTTTTGCTGCGTTAGGTTTTGAATCATCAAAAAACAGTGGGTGGACTCACTAAAAGTGATATAACTTTTGTTCTGTTTGAAAATTTTCTTTGATATTTGGCCATTATACGTAGATATGAATTACCTTTAAGCCTATAAAACGTGATTTAAAAATTCTTACTTTTGGCCGAAATATCAGCAAAAATGCGTAAGGGGCACTTTTTTTGGCCCACCCTGTATATATGTATATATGTACATATATAGTGAGTCGCTCTCGTCCATTTATTAGCGCTTTATGCGTGTTGGAGATTACTCTTGGCGGCCATTGACACCTGCGTCCGTCTGTGTTGCTTTCCCGACGCTCGGCAAATAAACGTCAGATTGGATTCTGCAACGTCGTATATCCCAAGTCTTTGGTTAAATATATATGCAAGATATATATATATATATATAATTATATATATATATATATATATATTGAAATATGGAGACATACATATATGTATATATTAAGAATGCTATTAAGATCCCTTTGTCAATATGTGCATATAAACATATTAAATTTTATATATACATGTCAGTATAAGAATGCGTTAAGATACACCGTCTTTGAGAATATATAGACCGTACTGTATATAATATGCATGGATAAGTATATAATAAATATTTGCCAGCGCTTTATGTGTGTGTATAAGATTTAGAATGAGATTAAGACGCCGTTGTGATATATATTTATATAGCGCCTTTTGAGAGCCTCGCAAAAGCACGGTCTCCGTTTGCATCAGCCGCCGGAACAATATTAAAGCTGTTGACAACAAAGGTGACCTATATAAACAACCGAACAGGGCTCAGAAGCCTCAGATAACTAGAAGAGTCATTGCAGGCGAGCTCCCACATACACGTAAAACCCAACCGACGGATTCCCATACAGAGCTGATAGTAGACACCATGTTAGTTAAGTATTAGTTAAGTTAGGTTAGTTATCTTCTATTAATTAAACCATTTTTAAATTATCAAAGTATTGATGTAATTAATATATGAACTGGCTGTCATGCATTATTGTGACTTTCTATTATTCACAATTACTAGGTGGGCTAAGGTGGCCCTATTAGCGGGATTCTTCATCCCTTCTTGGTCTCCCCCTTGGTAACCACTATCAAAAATTAATACGTATATACTGCAATAATTGTAATTTGTACAGTGTTGGTTCCGGAAATAAGCTGATTTGATTTGATTTTATGTTCGGAGTCTCTGGACTACGCAGCACCGAAGACTACCATAGAGGAGGAGTGACAGGCAGGCAAAGACGAGGCTCGCTCTATACACACGACCCGCACCACAAAGTAGTCTCTTGCAGCTAGTTGTAGACGTTGCATCAGAGTGTCTCTCTGCCACCCAGTGGCGTACCGAGGGGGGGCAGGGGGGCGAGTCGCCCCGGGCGGCACTTGAGCAGGGGCGGCAAAATAGGGTTGAAGAAAAATAAAAGAAGGAGTGAATGTAGGAAAAAATTGAAAAAGTATAAGAGAAAGTAATAAAAGTAGACAAAGAAGGAAGGAAAGGAAGAAAAATAATCCAAGAAATAGCATACAGTGGCGTAATGAGGGGCGGGGGCGGCACGGGCGCAGGACAGGGCGGCTTCTGACAATGATAGTATAAGAGGAAAAAAAAAAAAAAGGTCATCAGAAATGTTAGCGGAAGTAATAAAGAAAATGTTCGAAAATTTGCCAAATTAAGTGCGCGGCGCGGCATTTTGGGCCGTCGCCCCGGGCGGCATTTAGGCTCCGTACGCCACTGCTGCCACCTGTTCTGTAGAAGACGACATTCTTCGCATTCGCAAATGTTCGTATTTTGTTCGTGTGTCATCACCGCAGTAGAGCTTTTACTCTCCAGTTGGTAACCGGAAACCCCTTAGAATGGACGAGTCCATGGTGACCAGCGCGAGACCCGACAACGAACGTCCAAGACGCCGAGGAAAGGGAAAGATATCTCCAATAACACATAGTAGATCATATTGGATGTCCGAAAGAAAGAAAATTATTTAGCAAAATCCTCATGTCAACAACTAATTGATCAAAACTGACACACTAGAGAACCATGCCGCCATCTTGGCTAACACACATGTATAGACTTTTGTGTGTGTGTGTATATATAATGCACACACATACTGTATATATATATATTTATATATACATAATATGCAATATATATATCTACAAAGGCGTGGGTATTATTGTTGAAAGTTGGGTATTGAAGCATCCATGAGTTCTGAGAGGAAAACTGGACCGTTGTTTCTAAATTATTAAGCTTAATGCTTTCTGTCGTCAGAATTTCTCCGACTGAGCTTAGTTCATCGGATCTGGGACGACTGGCCTTGTATAGAGCTGTCATTATTCTGACGTTGGCCTAGGCGTTGGCCTTGTATGGGGGGAGCGTATATGGACGACGACTGCCGTGGTAATCCGGATTGCGTTGTGGTGAGAGGGAACTGACAGGTAAACAGAAGAGGCGCTGATTGCACAACCGATGGGATTACATGGCCAACAAACACACACACGACATCTTCACATCAGTCGCTGCCAAGGACACACTCGCAAAGTGAGAAGTATACAGGCATAAAGGAAGACAAGCAGGAATGCACAGACATACAGACAGACAGGCAGGCAGGCTGCCAGATAGACTGCCCGAAAGACAGACTGATGGGCCGACTGACCGACTGGCTGACTGACTGACTGTCTGACTGATTGACTGACTCACTGACTGACAGACTGATTGACTGATTGACTGAATGACTGAATGACTGGCTGACTGACTGACTGACTGAATGACTGTCTGACTGATTGACTGACTGACTGACTGGCTGACTGACAGTCAGTCAGACTGACTGAATCACTGACTGACTGACTGACTGACTTGGTGACCTAATGACTCACTGACTTGTAGTCAGACAGTCGATCTAAACATCACACTGGACGGTGTACCGACCGATGGACAGGCAGACAGGCAAATAGACTAGCCATGTAGGAGCTTGTAAGTTTCAACGGACGATGTTTACATTACTGACGAATGTACGTAGATCGAAGACCTGTTTATTTTTTTACAGAAATGATTTCGTCTTATATTTAACCAAAAATCTATCCCAACATGTCGTTATACTCGCATTTCGTAATCGTTTTCTGTGGACAACAATTAAGTTATTCATCTTTACGTAGTCGAAACTGAGAGAAAAATTTATAGGCGTTCCATCTATAGATTGAACAATCAAAGGACGAAGAGAGTTATAATAGAATGTAACGACATCTGGTTATGGACAGATGGCGCTCTATGAACTGAGAAGCGACCTCTGTCGAAGGAAAATCGTTCGATAACAAACCGACGCTTAATCAATTGTGAGCGAAAGAGAACGTTGATTACAATGACGCAATTTGTGGACAAGCGAAAGGGAAATAACTTGGACAGCAACTGTTTCGTTTCTAGGTTTACACAGTTTCTTCTAGACAATATCGTTTCTATTCTCGATGTCTACGTTTCTTTATTATGTGTCTGTGTGTCTGGATGTTTCTCTGTATGCGGTATGTTGTAGGCTGCATTTATCTTCCCTTGTGTTCACGTGTCACTCCTGTTATCTGTAATCTGTATGCGTAAACTCTTCAAAATTCTCTCTCCAAATCTTTGACTCTCTTTCTTTTAACCACCTACGTTTAATCATTCCATCCATCCTTCCTTATCTTCTTTTGTTCTTCATACTTATCTTCATTCCTTCCTCTTTTCTTTCTTTCTTCTCTTCATTCCCTTATTCCTTCTCTCATTTTTAACTTAATCAACGCTCTTCATTCCTTTCTCCATTCCTTCCTTCCTTCGTTATTTCCTCCAATCATTAAATCAGTCATTCTTTACTTCCTGCTTTCTGTCATTTACCTTAACCTTTCTTTTACCTTATTCTTCATTCACCCTTCCTTTAATTAATCTCTCGAACATTCTTGCTTTCGTTTGCTCTCTCTCTGTCTCTCTGTCTGTCTGTCTCTCTCTCTCTGTCTCTCTGTCTCTCTGTCTGTCTGTCTGTCTGTCTCTCTGTCTGTCTGTCTCTCTGTCTCTGTCTGTCTGTCTCTCTCTCTCTCTCTCTCTCTCTCTCTCTCCCTCTTTCTGTCTCTCTGTGTATCTCCTTCCGGCTCTCTCTCTCTGTCTTTCTCTCGCTGTATCTCTAACTATTCTATGCCACGTGTATTTCTGCAACTAACACACCGTCGTAAATTACATTTTGCTTGCTCCAGCATCCTTTTTTATCCCATTGGCTTCTATTCATCTGTCCTTGTGCCTGTATGTTTGTGTGTGTGTCTGTGTATCTGTCATTCTGTCTGTGAATAATGCTTATCCACCCTTTTTGTCTGTAATTCCGTTGGAAGGATGAATTTGAGAGCAGTGAATGCCCAACCATAGCCAGGCACTAAGCAGCTAATGTGGCACGTTTCACGTTTCACGCTTTTGGCGTTGTATAGGTTCCTGGAAAGGCGCCATATAAATGTACATATATACATGTTTTTGCAAAAACACTCTATGCCTATGTATGTCTCTATGTCTATGTCTATCTCTATGTCTCTATGTCTATGTATGTATGTATGTATTTATGTATGTATGCATGTGTTTATTTATTTATATATTTATGCATGTTCATATATATATGCACATATACGTATGTATGTTGCTCGAGTATGCATGTATGAATGTATGTCTGTAGGTATACACATGCATGTATTATTTATGTATGATTGTATATAGGCTACATACGCACACATGCATATATATGCATATATAATTAATTGATTTCTGTGTACCTGTTTTGAGTATTATCGATCGAGCTAACATCCACATGAGCTTTAATTATTGTCGCTAGTGTTCATGTAACCTTTCCCAGGCCGTTCTGATCTCCAGGATTATCTTAGTCTTTCCCTCTAATCCTCTGGAAAGCCGCTTAATATGAAGCTATTGCTATCCAGGTCATTAACTCAGTGCACATGTCTATAATTTTCCCTGCGATGACATAACAAAATTCAACGATCATGTTGCTTATCATCTTCTGCCCAATCCTGTTTCTATTCATTGCATTTCCTAGTTGACATTGGTGGAGAGAAGAACTGAGGGTCTGCAAGATCATAATAGCTGATTAAATGATTCCCAGTGGGGGTCAATAATTAAGTTGCACTGGCTCCAGGAGACGCGTTCTCTTCAACTTCCAAACTGCGTAGATTAGTTCAAGGCGTCGGCACAGTTTGAGAGTGGGAGATGGTGATCGAAAACGTTTTGAAAGGGGGAGGGCAAGTATGGAAGAAAATGTGGCTTTGTATTGGGAAAACTTTGAGGACAGCCGTTTTTCTTTCTCAGCTGATCTCTCTCTGGCTTTCTTTTAGCTCAGTCATCAACATTTTAATGACGAGCTGCTTTGGTTTTCCAGTCGTTTAGTACACTCTCGTCGTTAAATTGTTATGGTCAAAGTTTATGGTCCAAAAACGCATCTGCCCTTCGAGTGAAACCTACGGCTATCCTGTACCCTGTGTCTTTGTATGGTCAGTAAGAGGAAGGTTTCACCCCCTAATGCCCCATAATAAATCACGTAAGTTTTAACCCTCTGTAGGGTCTAGACTATGTTGTTCATACTGAGTGTTGACGCCCTTCTTAGAAGAGTAGAGGGCGCTCTGATTCCTGCTTCCGTTCTGCACCAGTTCTCATTCTGTTACAAATTGTCGAACAACTGTTTACTCCTCTTTCAAGATATAGTTTGCGATTTTGATCTCGGTTGAACCGCTAAATAGTTGGCTGCTGTTTGTTGTAGAATTTCATTTCCTCCATGGACAGTTTCTCTCTGGCTAAACTACGAATCAACGCAGTCTGGATGCTGACAAGAACGTGTTTCCTAGAGTCAGCGTTTCTGGAATGGTCGTAAACTTTTAGTTTTAAAGAGAATTGTTTGGCTGCAACGCAAGACTTTCCGCTGGACAGTGGACACTGTGGACAGATAGATAGCTCGGACGTTTGAAGGAAGTCGACAATCTGCTCAAATAACAGCTCAGATGATAATTTCAAGAAGAGACAAGACCTGAAACTACTTCAAAAACGGAAACGCGTTTAAGGGACATAATCAATAAGAGAGTAAATTCAATACATTGAAGATTTGCTCGTTTATTATATTTTCAACGATCGAAACATATCAGAATTTAAAGAATTGTTCATGCAGCGTATATTTTTTCAGAAATCGTCGCAACTTCATCTCTTCAATTTCAAACTGAAGTCTGAACTGATACCAAGCTGGCGATTGTTGCGATATATATATTTCGATTAACAGTTTTAATCGATACATGTTTGATAGCGACTATTGATCGTTTGATCTTGGATATCAGCCAATGTTAGCGAACAGCCGGGCGACGTCATAGAGGTATTTCTCTTCAGTCGGATGTACAGCTGAGTTCAGAGTTCAGACAATGGCTGATGTGACGGAGGACAATGGAGAAATTGATGACTTCGCCATCTTCCGCGCCCGTTCCCTGGGCGTCGAGAGCGAGTACCTCGTCTTGGCCAAGGCCGGTCAACTGAGGGGAAGCCCGAGGGTCCAACGGGACCCCAAGGCGACGGCGACGACGGGCAGCGACAGACCCTGACCAGGCTGACCCACAGACGCCCAGTCGCCGTCGCCATGCCTCTGGTGGCCGCCCTCGCAACCTGCATTCGACGCGGTGCAATGATGACAGTCGCTGTGACTCTCCGTCGTCCCTTAGGGAGAACAGCTGCTCCCCGAAGGTGCGAAGGGCAGTTCCCTACACCCGCTCAGACTCGACGAAAACGGAGACGCTGGAGACCCGCAACGAGCTGTTTCCACTGGAAGAGGAAGGCCGTCTTCAGCGCGCCCACTCCTACCGCTCCAGGCGCTCGCCGCAGCCGCAGCTGGGCGGCCAGTACCTCCTCGGTCCAGACGGCGACCAGACGGAGCCATCCAAGTTCAATCGCAACCGGACGATGACGATGCCAGCGCGTCGGAAGCCGATCCCCGGTCGGACGCAGAGGACGGATGCCTCGTCGGAGTGTTCCTCTCCTGCCAGACGGACAGGGACCACGGGGTCAAGGTCGAGCTTCCGCGGAGCTGTCGAGGCGGCGGACACGAACGGAAACCGGACGCCATCCCTCGGAGACGTCTTCATGGACAGGGCAGTCCTAAGGGTCCGCAACTTCTCGACCAAGTCGGGTAACATCGTCAACCGAGGCGACTCGATCAAGATACGCGGCGGTAGAGAGGCGAGGTCTGGCGGAGGAGGATGGGGCACTCCAGGCGGCTCATCAGGAGGAGGGACCCGACCCCCGTCTCTGAGGAACGAGAACGGAGGGATAGGGCAGCATGAGACCCCTCTGGCATCACCCGTCCGTCCGTCCCTATCCAGGCACAGCAGTCGAGGAAGCTACAAATACCACGCATCGGAAACAGAGTTCGTGACATCACCGGAAGGTGGCGGAGGAGGTGGAATGGGAGGAGGAGGATTTCCATCCAGTCCGTCTCGATCGTCCCACAATCTTCTCTGCCCTGTTAGCTACCCTCTGAACGGCGGAGGGTACGCAGAGGAAGACGAGGAGGACGAAAACATTGCCGGAAATGACGAATTTACGACGTCACAGCATCTGAAGGTCAGCTGCGGTGAAGGCGAGGCGGAAGGAGGCGGTCGAAGGGGGAGAGTGACAGGCGCGGGTAGGGCAGAGACAGAGGAAGAGGCAGACGTCTACAAGGTCCTTGTGCTCGGAAGTCAGGGCGTCGGTAAGACTACCCTCACGAAACAACTTCTCACGTCCGAATACCTGGCCAACAACGAAAACGACTTCGGTGAGTAGACCACAAAGGACTGACACGAAGAAGAAGCGATAATAATAATAATAATAATAATAATAATAATAATAATAAATAATAATAATAATAATAATAAATAATAATAATAATAATAATAATAATAATAATAATAATAATAATAATAATAATAATAATAATAATAATAATAATAATAATAATAATAATAATAATAATAATAATAATAATAATAATAATAATAATAATAATAATAATAATAATAATAATAATAATAATAATAATAATAATAATAATAATAATATTAATAATAATAACAATAATAATAATAATAATAATAATAAATAATAATAATATAATAATAATAATAAATAATAATAATAATAAATAATAATAATAATAATAATAATAATAATAATAATAATAATAATAATAATAATAATAATAATAATAATAATAATAATAATAATAATAATAATAATAATAATAATAATAATAATAATAATATAATAATAATAATAATACAATAATAATAATAATAATAATAATAATAATAATAATAATAATAATAATAATAATAATAATAATAATAATAATTGGAATTGCTTCTAGAAGCCTGAGGGATTATTCCTACCTCGGGAAAAAATAATAATAATAATATCTAATACCAATAATTAGTAACTAAAAACTAATAATGGCTATTAACTAATAATGACTAACAACAATAACTAATAGGCCTAACTAAGTAATAACTGACAATAACTAGCCTAATAACAATAATAATAATAATAATAATAATAATCTTTCTTTATTGAAAATAATCCGGTTGACACATCGCAACCGGTACAGTTTACAGTTATGCAGTTGAAACAATTCACAAGAACGCAAATGACAGAAGACATAAACCTTAACTACTAACAGAACAGACAAACTGCAATACACGGCGCTAATAGCAGCCTACAAAGCATGTCTCTCCTACGGAGCTCGAACTCGGTACCTCTCGCTCTCTACGCCAGATGTTATCCAATGCGCTATCGGGCCCCTAATAGCTAATAATAATGATACTAGTAATAAAAATACGAATAAGAAGAACTAATTAATTGTACTGATGTTCGCAAGGTAAATAAAAAAGGCAATTAATTTAGCTAAGATCCTTCATGTACAGATAATAAATGATTAATTTCTAAAGTCAATAGCGCCGCCGTTTTAATACACAAATAAGGAACCAATGGTGCGCCAAAGTCAAGTCTTAATCAGGTCAACATCCAGAGGAAAAGTCCGTTGAAACAGTGAGACAGTCTACGAAGGATAAGCAATCAGAGAAATTAAAGTTAGTGGTGATTAAATAATAGGTATTTAGGTCTAATTGAGATCAATTAATCGAATTCATTTGAGAAACATTAAATGTAATTAACTAAATTACGTATCAATCAATCAATAAATTGTTTGATTGAAGCCACTGAGAAGCGAAACATTATTATTTTTTATTAGTAGCATCATAACACAATTATTATTGAAGCACGGTTATTTTCCATCATTAGCAATAAAGGGGACCCCGAAGGGACATTAGTCCCGCTAGATATGGCCACCTAAGAATTTTATTATTATTATTATTATTATTATTTTTTATTATTATTATTATTATTATTATTAGTAGCATTACTATAGGCCTAATAAAAAGAAGGACTTAGAGACATGATTCAGTTCTGTTGTTTCGATCCAGAAAGGCTATTGCGAAAACTTAAACCTTAACTAACTTAGATTCAAACTAAATAATAAACCTTAACTAGAATCAAACCAATCCAAGCATGGATAGTGTAATATCAGATATCGATGGCATGGTAAATATTCTTCTTTAACTTCGTGCTGCTAAAGGGTCGAGGTAGTTAGTGCGGCAAGGCAGATAATTTTTATTGATTTTTGTGCGTTATTATGGAGGCGCTAGAGCAGAATTTTTGCACACCACAGTACGACTGATCATTTTGCACTAGATAATAAGGGAGCAATTACTTTAAAAATGTTGAAAGCGTGTTCGTGGCTGTGTGGGTTGTTGAAAAATAAAGGTCGCTTGGGATTTATATCTCCTGCTAAATCTGAATTCCTTCTTGCAAAGCAGCGCGTGTAATGCTATTTAGAAAGAGAAAGATACAGACAGATACATAGACAAACAAAGAGGCAGGCAGACAGGCAGACAGATATATATACAGGCAGGTAGACAGACAGACCTACAGTCAGATAGATAAAAACAACACAAGGAGGCAGGAAGACAGGCAGATAGACAGGCCAACAGACAGATAGATGACACATAAAAAGGCAGCAATGCAGATAGATAGACAGACCTACAGACAGATATTTCTGTAGACAAAGAGGCAGATAGGCAGACAGATAGACAGACAGATAGAGAAACGCACAGATAGACAGACATACAGATAGATACACAGACATACAGACCGATAGATAAACAGTCATAAACAGATCGTTAAAATAGGCTTACAGATAGACAGACAGACAGAGAGATAAACAACCATAGATAAACAGTAAGACAGACAGACAGACAGACAGACAGGCAGCAAGACAGACAGCGTGTAACAGCGACAGACGAAGACCGTATTGATCGAAACATTTCTTTGGTCTTCCGTTGAGATGTACGTGAAATAATCCACAACCGACAGCTGCAGTAGTAAACTCTTCTTTGCTGCTAATTAAATACCACTTAAGATATCGATGTCGTTTATTAATGTAATTAGTATTTGAAAAACGGATTTGAGCCAATGGATTAATTTGAGAGCTTGTCATTGTTAGAGAGCTCGTCTTGTAACGTGGTGAGTACGGGTTCGAGTCTTTACCTGAGACGGTTACTGCGTTGGGTTCTTCAGATAGTCTTCATTCACAATTACTTCGTGCATCAAATTTATTTTTACTGAACATACACGCGAATAGATGCAATATGTTTAGTAGTAGTGGTGGTGGTGGTGGTGGTGGTGGTGGTGGTGGTGGTGGTGGTGGTGGTGGTGGTAATGGTAGCAGTAGTAGTAGTGGTGGTAGGTGGTGGTGATGTAGTAGTAGTAGTAGGTGGTGGTGGTGGTGGTAGGTGGTGGTGGTGGTGGTGGTGGTGGTGGTGGTGGTGGTGGTGGTGGTGGTGGTGGTGGTGGTGGTGGTGGTGGTGGTGGTGGTGGTGGTGGTGGTGGTGGTGGTGGTGGTGGTGGTGGTGGTGGTGGTGGTGGTGGTGGTGGTGGTGGTGGTGGTGGTGGTGGTGGTGGTGGTGGTGGTGTGGTGGTGGTGGTGGTGGTGGTGGTGGTGGTGGTGGTAGTAGTAGTAGTAGTAGTAGTAGCAGCAGTAGTAGCAACAGCAGCAGTAGTAATAATAATAATAAAAATGAATTTTAATAATAAAAATAGAAATGATAATTAATGTACTTACATGACATAATAAAAAATTCATATCCTCGCTGTGGATACTTGTATCGCAAATGTACTTACACGGAATCATATCGTACTACTTATCCTTACATCGGATAATGATATAATTAATGTACTCCTAAAGCGAAATGATACATTAGTGTACTTGCAGGGTATACTTACAACATTAATGTACCATTATTGTACTTATACCGACTACTCATATCTGGGCCATTATCCCAAAAGTGTCCAATTCGGTTTTTGGAAAATGAAATTTTTTTATCCCAAACTTTCTTGCAAGTATGTTTTTTAGTCGGCTACTATGTTAAATTTAACTAATCTGAAAGAAATCCAGTATATTTTGTAATAGTAAGTTAATTATTTTTAACATTTTATACAAAAAAACTCCTGATTTGTCATTACCATCCCCCTTTTTTACTTGATCACACAGACCTGAAATATGCATCTGGTGCTTAGATTTTTTGCAATTATAAACTAGATGATACCAGCAATTATTTGGAATACTGCGGGCCTTTCCTTCACAAAATATATTAGTCTGGTGCTGAGAAATTAAGCAATTTATCGAAATTATTAAAAATCCACTGCAGTATTTTCAGTGTCAGAAAAAAATCTGTCCAGCATTGACTACAACTGTGTATTATATGCATTAGGTGCAACTTGGCAAACATTTTCAGAGTTCATAGTAAATTCTAACTACTTCCAAATTTTTTAAAATTATTTTTATTCCCACAGGGATGGTAATGACCCTTGAGGATGGTAATAACAAATGCGTCATTACCATCCCTATGAAGATGGGGACGGTAATGAGAAAATCGCAGAATTCTGAAAAAAAGGGACGGCAATGATTAAAACAGCCAGTCGACGGTAATGACGAATGCTGTCAGTAATCACAGCCCGCAAAATATTTCCACGTCAATTACTCCATCTCATAATGAATTTCCCTCTGTTCAACAAAAGCCATACATAAAATCAGTTATTAATGTTGTAATTTACCGAACCCATGAAATACATAAATGGATGGTAATGAAGCAGAAATTTTCTCTTCCCTAATTTAAAGCAAACAAACCTTCATAAAATCAAGACAATCGCAAATATTGAAATGGCATTTCCGTTTCCTGTTACATGCACACCAGATCTCGTTCTCGTTCTACTTCTTGAAGTAAGTAAGTGCGTTTTATAAAAACGGGAGGCTTTCAAAAAATGAGGATGGCAATGATGCGTATATCCCTGGACAAATTTTGTAGGTTTTTTGGAGAAGGAAATACTATGGAAATCAGTGTAAATGCGTAATTATTGCATACTCTAGCTATTCATTAATCAAAATGAGAAACCTTTGTTACAGATTATTGCACCACATTTACGTGGCAGCTGAATGTCATGCATTGTACGTGGTGGCGGACAGGGGATGGTAATGACTTTTCGTGTACTTTTTGTAAAAAAATTAAAACTTTTCAAACATGTAGGAACTAAAATAGTGATGGAACATGTTCATCTTTTCATTCTTTCAACGAGAGAAAAAAAAATATGTACAACTTATGAAGAAACTCCAAGAAAAACACATAGGACACCAGTTTGCCACTTTTGGGATATTGGCCCATCTACAGTTGTCTGCATCATTTTTGCAAGCCTTGCAATATTATTGTCCTTGGGTTAATAGAGAAAAATATTAATAGGAGACAGTTAGTCTTTTGTAGGAGAGAAAGAAAACCATAAACTGACATACTTATTACACCCGTCGCCGTTTCAAACAATGAGATGACTGGAAAAGATTTGCTGTCGTCAAAAATTGCTTTCATCTGATTAAAAACGCTACTTAAGAGTTCGAGAAGATGAAAGGAACAGCGTTGAAATTGGGGTCCATTATGGGTAAATAGTCCATGAGTCCACCTTTTCTTTCATCTTCTCTTCACCTGTCTCCTTCTCCGCTTTCTTCTCTGCGTCTTCCTCTTCCTCTTACTTTTCATCCTGTCTTTCATCTCCTCATAACCTACTTTCTCATCCTCTTTCTCCTATTCCTCTTTCTTCTCTGCTTCTTCCACGTCCTCTTCCTTTTCTCCTCCTTTCCTTCGACTTCAAAGAGGTAAGAACCTGCAAGGTGCGCTACAACGTCTGGACAGGTGGGCGCCCCAACAACAAAGAGTCCGTAATCAGCGCTCATTAAGTGGTTGATGCATTGTCTAGGAATATAATGGTCGCTATGACAACGCGACGTTAAAGCACACCGGGAAAGACATAATCAGGAGATTAGCGTGAAGACGAATCAGTCTCGTTAGCGTTTGCATATATTTGGATGTTGTGGAATCAAGGCTTCTGGCGCCTCTTTCATTAGTGATTTCATTTGCTCTGTCGCATTGGGTTCTTATCCGCCACGAATTCACCGCTCCTGGTTTCCTTTGCTTATCTATCCGACTCACTGTGTCTCAATAAACGCTCGTTAGCCGTTCCTACGTTAGATTCGCTCTGAATTGATGCTTTGATTCTGATGGTACAGTCCTCTACGCGATCTGCTTCTCCACCTGGAGCGAAAGTTCCTTCATCGCGTAACGATTTGGTTTTGATGGCAAATCAAATTCCGACGCTGCTCTTTCAATCAGTAACACGGTGGTCTATCGCTTGGTCACGGATGTATGATCTTGTCAAATGCTGATCATTGTACGATCATTGTACGATCGTTATATGATCATTGTATGATCCTGTAAAATGTAGAGATACGAAACTGTAGTACACTCCAATCCGCCTAAAGAGAGATAGATAACATAGACGCAGGAATAGATACAGGCAGAGCTGCAGTGCAGGATAAATAGAAAAAGAAAGAGAGGAAGAGAGAAAGAAGAGGAGAGAGGGAAGAAGGAAGGAGAGAGTGGCAAGGTAGAGATGGGATTGAGAAAGAGAGAGACAGAGACAGAGGCAGAAACAGAAACAGAAACAGAAGACAGACTTTCGGAATGGCAAAGAAGAAGAAGAAGAAGAGAGAATAGGATAGATATAGACGTAGGCATTAAGACGGACAGGGAGGAAGGCAGAAAGAGAAGCGCTTAGGGCAAACATGGAAAAGGAGATTTTGAAACATGTATAGGACAGAGGAGAAGAAAAGGGAGGAGGAGAGAAAGGATATAGGTTGAGACAGACAGTCAGTGAGAGAGAGAATGAGAGAGAGACAGAGACAGAGACAGAGAGACAGAGACAGAGAGAAGGGATAGACAGAACAAATTAAGAGTACTAACAGAGAGAAAAAGGACAGGGACAGACAGACAGACAGACAGACACAGACAGACATATAGAAAGAGATCTAAAGAGCAGACAGGAAGCATAGATGAAACAAAATGCAGATGAAAGCGCACGTCAAAATCGGATGACACACCGCAGGCATCAAGGCGTCAAGGCGTCATCGCCAAGTTTTATTAGAGATGACTGAGAGTACAGAGAATGAGACGAAGAAGAACAGAGACAGGAACAGAAAGACACACAACCAAGAAGACAATAAGCAGATTAACAGATATCAGTGCGAAGCCATCAACTATTTCTTGCCCTTTGGAGAATATTCATACTACCTTTGGAGAATATCCATACTACCTTTGGAGAATATCCATACTACCTTTGGAGAATATCCAGTTATCAACACTACCCATCTGACTACTGTTACTGTGCACAGTAGTTTCCATTTCACTGCAATGTCTCCACTGCCACCTAGTTTAAAAGAGATTATCGATGTTTGCTTATTTCGACCAACAGCTGCGTTCTCCAACGACCAATATATTCCTCGGCAGGGAAAGCCGATTAATTGCCTTAATCTTGGCTTCGGTTGGATGGTCTTCCGAGGGCTGTCGCGATGAGAAGAGACACTTCCGTAACTTCATCTCTCCCAGTTATACTCCTAGAGGACATTGTCATTCAATTGCTGACTGTTGCGGGCATAACACAGGACACATTGGCAAACAAGTGTTTCACAGGGGCTCTAATCTCATCTGAACTTACATAGAATAGACTAATCTGAAATCTAATCCGATATCATTATTCCAATAACTATAATCTAATCCTATTTAGTCCAATCCAGTTTAATCCGGTCTGATTTGACATGGTCCAGTCTAATCCAGTTTATCCATGCTTAATCCTATCAAAGCTAATCTGCTTCTTTAGCGCCAACTATCGCGATGCACAGCGCGCCAGTCGATATTCTCTTCAAGTTCAAATGATTCTACCATACTCTTTACATTACTCCGAGCTTCTTCTCTGTCTGCAAGTTCTGTGACGACATTTAGATCAAGGATCGTTCAACCTTTCTCGTCGTTTGGCTCATCCGCCGCAGCTCATCTCCTGGTCTCAGTCGCCTCAATTATCTCGAATGATTGTGGCTGTACAATGCCATGCTTCCTAGAAACAGCCTTCAACTGATGCTCTGCGCAAAACCATAGCGACTACATAGAAGTTTCCAGATTAGATTAGAGCTTAGGCAACTGGAGTAGGATCTCCACTGGACATGTTTCTCTGGACAACCCCTCTGATACGACGCAGCGCTCGTGAATAAGCTGGTGCTCTGCGCCTAGCTTTAGAGTGGCGTTTTATAAATTTGGAGTTTACGATTAGGATTACGATTATCTAGAGGCGCTATACGAATGTTTCCAGATTAGATAAGAGCTTAGAACTTACGTCGTGTACCAAATGTTTTGTTACATCAACAGCTAATGATTGGCTCAATGAACAACAGCCGGACGGTCATTCGTTCTTGCTAAATTGATCACGATCTGCTTTTATGGCCATTCCCTTGATAGACGGATATGCCTGTGTCCATTATACAGTTTCGCGTTGATTTCATTAGCAGAGGGAGTGGATCGTAGCCCGGAATGGGAGGACGATACGCCGAAGTGGGTCTAAATCTCGCTGTCTTTCTCACGTCGCATATATTTAGCGGCATCCGTGTATACGGTTGGTTGGTTTGTCGGCGTGGGACTAGTGGAATGGCAGACAGACAGTTCGGCTTCGGAAAGTAGTTGTTTCGCCTGTAAATTAGTTGAATGGAGTTTCGAGTGCCACTAGAGGAATCATGGCACTCCAGCTGAAACTGCTTGGACGCCAGATGCCGAATGTCTATGGGTGGCATTCCGAATGGTGATTCTCAGAGGTCGTTTTCTAAGTGGGGACTCATTGGGTTGTGATTGTGACAGGTCTGTTAACAAAGATGGTTGTACAACTCGAGTACTGTACTGAGTACGGGTACTTGTACCTGAGACCAAAGTACTTGTTCCCGCACTTTAAACCATAGTATTTTGAGTAGCACTCGCATCTTGACATGTGCGACAAAAGATTTTTTAGAATGAAAACGAGCAGCATCTGAATAAACTGAACGATTTTCTGATTGGTTGCCAGTAATTTCCAAACTTATGATCATTGATTATGATTATTCTGGATCACTACTTGTAAACTATTCTATGGAAACAATAAAAAAAAGGATTGATTGATTGATTGATTGATTGATTGATTGATTGATTGAAGTCACTATAATTTATATATTTTGATTTTGACATTTTCGTATTTTGTTTGGTCAGACGGGTGTCTAGCTGGACCAAGTCTTCATTACAGTTTTCTTCAGGAAACAGCAACATCATGTCATCCTTCTGATTCAAAAAGTTTAATTTTGTATCATCATTTCTAATTTCACAGTGCCATGGGTCAAACGCGACCACAAACCCCAGCGACATCTAGACAACTTCACTCGCCTCTGAGCAATTATATCTTGAATAGGCGCTATATAAATGCTCCGAATGAATGACTTGATAGCCATGGTCAAATTTACATATTGCACCAGGCTTTGAACCCCAAACGCAGAAGTGAACTGGAAACAACGTAGTTGTCCGCTTTATGCTATCATAAATTCTGCTACCAAAAAATGGAAATGCAGACTTTTATAGATGTTGGTAAGACCGCATACATGTAATTAAAACCGCAGTTGGGATTACATATATTCAAAACAGAACAATAGGAATGCAAATCAGACCCACAGCTACCGTCACGGGATTCATCTGGTTCACTTCAATTCTCATCTCTGTAGTCCCATTTATCATTTCTTGACGTGCAAGATTCGTTGAGACCTACCGAAATTCTCATGTTGGAAGGGACTCTCGACATGCGAGTGGAAATGAAATTTTGAATGCATGGAATTTAGGAAAACACGCTAACGAACAAGAAACGTCATAACATGGGTCATAGGTTGCAGAAGTGATTGACGCTTTTCTGGAAAAAGCAATACTGTCTACAGGGAAACATATTGCTTTGCTATCGAGTGCAGCTTTATTGAATGCTTGAAATGGTTTGCCGTCCTCCAAACTCACTCTCTTCCGTCCGCCAGTCACTTTTCGCCTCAAGTTCTCCCAACGATCTATTTACTATACTCTGCACATCGACGCTGGAGCGATCGTCCTTCTGAATTCCGCAAATTCTCAGTTCCCCCATCATTACCGCTGCCCATCGACCATCATCTGCCTCAGGCTCCTCTGCTCATCACTTCAGAGGCTTTCCACTTCAAATTAGAATCTGACCTCTTCAAAAATTCCTTCCCAAATACATTCAGTCCTCCTTCTCCTTGCAAGCGTTCTCGTCTTCTACGAAACCCGTCCTAGCAGGCAGTGGCGGCATTACACCGCAGGGTAAATGCCCTGGTAAAAAAAGCCTTTGCCCTGGTCGTTGCCCTGCCAGAATTTTTGCAACGCCCAGAATTTCCGCTCGCCATAAATCACCTCCTGCACTGGTTACTTGTATGACTGCCCTGGTTACAAAAAATATCTGGCGCCGCCACTGCAAGCAGGTATATCCTGCCTCCTCTCTTTCATCTATATGGCAACCGGACTCGGAATTATTTCCCTTGACCATCTCTGGACAATCCCATCAACCTGACACAGCGCTTGTGAATAAACTCGTGCTTTGCGCTTGGCTTTAGTGTAGCGCTTTAGAAATTTGCAGTTTACTATTACGACTGCAAAATACCAATTACTTAGAGGAGACAAGGGTTGTTAGTGAGAGAGAAAGAAAGTATTGCGATCAAGTGTTACTCTATTAAAGGGTGGAAAGCTTTGCAACACCAACTTCTTGGAGGGGAAATTATATTGCTGCTGAGTGTTGCTCAATTAGGGAATGCAAAGTATCTGCCGGACCAACGACTAAAGATAAATTGCAACACACATGTATAGGTGTATGCTGAGAATTGTACCTCGGCGCTATTATCAGGCGATGACGGTACATTATCGCGATATGAACAGCCAAGAATCTTGATTGGTGAATCTGAGGCGTGGTATGAATGCTTCGGATGGCGTTCTGACGCGCTGAAGATGAATGTGGGAATGATGAAATTCTGATGTCATTGCTTTTATAAGTACATCGCTCTACTCGACCCCGATAAGTGATCCAATCTTATTTGATCGCATCTGACCTCTTCAAATAGATACATACTTTCTTCTACTCCGATACGATCGTTCGTAAGTAAGTGGTGTCTACCAATGGTGGGGTTTGGAGAACGATATCCATTGTAAGTAAGTAAGTATATCCTTTATTGAAAAACCAACTGCTAACCGCATTTTGGTGTTCAAAGATCATCAAATATAAAAAATTAAGTATAAAGCATCCGTGTGACAAATGTTTTACGAGATAGAGAGTTTGCCTTTCTGAACTTGAAAAGTGGCGGAGTTTAACGTACATGTACGTTTTTGGACATAAACTGGGAGTTGTTGATTTCCGATAATATAAGTCGGCCAGAGTGGGGAGGGGGTGTTCTTCCAATCCAGGTGGGGGTTAGACGCCATTGAGTGAGTACAATACAACTGATCTTTGATATCGCCCTTCTTACTAAAGTTGCCCCAAGCTCAGAAGTGCGCACGTCTCGGCGACGCAGAAGCAATTATATTATTGCAGAGCAATTGTGCGCGAAGGACTTGCTCCAGGTCCCTACGGGCCTACGCGGTGGCTTGGGGTGGATTCGAACCTGCAACCCTCCGGCTGCAAGGTACCGAACATACCCCTACACCACCGCGCCCCACGGTGCCTTTATCTGCACCTGACAAGCGCACGTGCGTTAAATTAATCATTCATTCACTCATTGCGTGGATTTATACAGCGCCCTTTCAAGGTAACAACTCATGTGCGCTCCCGACCCAGGTGAAAAGGACAATCTTAACAATGGAAATAAAAGTTTTGTAACTTTGTATACAACGATTACATACATATTTCAAATGGACAATAAGGGGATCAGATTTTATGGACATGCCGTACGTGCACAGCTAACAACATCTGATATAGTGTAGTATAATTGTTCAGTCCTGTTGAGTCTAACACCATTTATAACGCCACTGTGTTAATGCACAGTAATCGATCAAAGCTCACAGGTGAATGAAACCGCCTGCAAGGGCTTAGCTCGGAATCAGTCTGGTTAAAATCAGAAAACAATTACCAGAATACGAACGCACTGATGATGCATTGCATGCGAAGTACAATCACGTGCAAATCATTCAACTCCTGTTGAATTAGGTCGTAAACAAGTCAGAGGATCTCTGGTGCTATAGAATTTTTATCTAGTTATTAGTAGCCTAGGTGTTGGATTCGCAAAAAAGTCTACCCGACAAGAAATTATCCGAATATTATTATTAGTCCATGGTTAAAAAAATTGAGCAGTTATCATTTCCAAAAGATTCGTTCGGATCTAACGAAATTTACATCTGCAAAGGGACATTACACAACGAGTTTGAAAACCATCGTTATCGGGCGTTGTGTGTAATGCTATGTTAAAACCTCACTCATGGTTCAACTATAGAGGCGTGATGCAAATAGTAGCTATATAGACTACTAGTTAGTATGTGCATGGGACTTCGAGTAACTATTAAAACTAATTGACCTGACCTATATAGTCCGTCACGTGACTGCGAGCTATATTCTCCTAGCCTCGATCTCACCAATGACTATAATATAAAGTTTTTATATTATTTAGAGAACCAAAACAATTATTATGATTACGTAGCAACATTTCAATGTACAGAATTAATTCCTTTAATTCATTCAGAGGACACTTTTTGGCCGTGCTGGAGTCGGGAGCGCCTCTGAGTAGTCCTCTGGAAGGGGCGCTATATAAATTTATGAATGAATGAATGAATATATAGAGCCCCTTTAAGATAATCCTGTCAAGATATTTCAAAAATGATATTCTGTATGTTGACATAAGTGTCATATTCACCATACCAAAAAGTCTTACCTCAGAAATATACATGTTCGCGTTTTTATATGGCGACCGTATGGCCTTAACCCTGCAGAACATCTAAGCCGTGTGCGATATTAGTTCCGCTCCTGCATGTTGTAAGAGAACGAAGAGTTCAACATGAAAAATTTATAGAAAAGAGACAGAAAAAACCTGGGAACAATGGCCCAGGGCCTTGCGTTCAGAACATGTGGGGTGATAGACGTGCCTCGATAATAGCATGTCAGATGTTCTCCGCAACACGATTCTTTCACGGCTCTTATAAATGCGTCGAAGAAAAAGAAAAGAAAATCGAGTGTCACGTTTCTTCGTGAGTGCAAAGAAAGCGAATGAGCGGAAGATGATGGCGGCAATTAGACGATGACTCAGAGAAGAAGATGGAGGAAGAGGAGGAAGAGGAGGAGGAGGAGGAGAAGGAGGTGAAGGAGAAGAAGGAGGAGGAGAAAAAGGACGAGGAGGACGAGGAGGAAGAGGAATAGGAGAAGGAGGAGGAAGAGGAGGAGGAAGAGGAGGCGGAGGAACATGAGGAAGAGGGAGGAGGAGGAGGAGGAGAGGAGGTGGAGAAAGAGAAGGAAGAGAAGGAGGAAGATAAGGAGGAAGAGGAGAAGGAGAAGATGGAGGAGGACGAGGAGGAGGAAGAAGACGAGGAGATGGAGGAGGAGGACGCGGATAAGGTGGAGGAGGAGGAGAAGGAGGAGGAGGAAGGAGGAGGATGAGAAGGATAAGAAGAGAAGGAGGAGAAGGAGGAGAAGGAGGAGAAGAAGAAGAAGATGATGATCTCAACGGCGACTTTTGTCGTCGTAATAGCTAAGAAGAAAGCGAAGCGGGAAGGTTGCTAACGGGCAATAGCATTGGCAATTTGAACGCAACATCAACAACACTTAGAAAATTGTATGTTTCATGACGGTGGTCAATTTTTCTTCTGCCTCCGGACCAGCAAAAGGATGCTCTCTTTCCATCAATTTAAACTTGTAGGCAGCAGCAGGCCAGCAGCAGCAGCTATATACTGAAGCTTTTCATCCGGATGAACCGTGAATGCTAAGACGCAACAATTCCATTAGTCTATTATAACTGAAGCGTTGGCATTTGATACGGTGAGCGATGATAGGCCTATAATCGTCAGCGTGTTGAGCTGTCATTCGGAAGGTCATGAGTTCAATTCCCCGGTCGCGCACCCTAACCACTAACGAACTCGACTACAAAGAGTTAACTGACGGTACAAGGTCAGTGTCTCAGTGAGAGGATCTGGATGTGCGGGAGAGGACTGGTCACGTTTCCTCATACGCCTAGACGGACAAATTAAATTGCTATTGTAATTAGTAGCTTCTATCGCGCCAGTGACTAATGCACAAGGCATCAGCCGATGGCACGCCAAAGCCAAGAATAATACTTTTTACCCTGATTCTCATTAAGGCATCCATTTGCAAGGTCTTATAATATATAAATCGGAAAATATATGTTTATGAATAGCAAATTTCTCAAAAGCAAAATCTTTGCAGAATTTTTTTATAACGTTACTGCTGTTGACTGAAAGCAATTACTCTGGGGAAAGAGAGGAACGTTATTCCATTCAAGATACTTTTATCCCCAAACATTTCATTCCCGCCCACGTGGCTGATGATACAACCATAAATCATAGCAAACGTTTTGATTTTGCTGAAAAATTGCCACACACATACATACAAACATACATACATGTACATGCATACATGCATGCTTACATATACATTTAAATACATATGAACACACATACGTCACATGGTTTGGTCGCCCGAGATTCGTGGCTGCCGATCAACTAAAGGAAACGAACATTCGGGGTATCCGAACATTCGGGGTATCCGGGGAATCCGGACATTTTTCCCCCGGGCATTTCCCCCCAGCAGTAAGTAAGTAACTCTACCATTGTCCTTGATAACTGTTATTAATCCAACTTCTATTGAAGCAAAGGCCTTCTTTCATCAATCCAACTTCTATTAAAGTAGAGAAGTCGGGGGGAAATGTCCGAGGGGAATGTCCTAGACCCAGCATTCGAATGTAGAAGAGTCGATTGTTAAACCCTGTATGGTTCTTTTACATCTAGGATACGCACGCTTGTGCATTGCTGTTTGAGATGGCCCGATTAATCATTCTGTATTAGTTTCGGACCGGATTTTGCACTAATCGGAATTAATCGATTCGGCAAATCCAGGATTACCAATCCAAATACCAAATAAGTAATATTTTTGACCAAAAACAATTTCTTCTTTCATTAATACAAAAATAGTTACCTATTTCGTGACCTCCAGCGATAATCTTTAATCTTTACCATCGAAAGCCCGTGTAAAAAAAATGAAATTGTAACTCGACACGTCAGTAAAATGGCGAACTGCAGTTGGGCTTTCTTCTTAAGCCACGCAGTTTCAAATGTTAATTTATCTTTTATTATTATTTTTTGCAAATGAAAATAAATATTGCTAATTACTCGGATCGATTCCGGATTCTGCTGGAAAGCAGGTCAAATATCCGATAACTATCCGGAGTCGGAACACGGCAAAAAAGCCAATCGGCCATTCCCTAATTGCTGTCAGCTATAATGTACAAAGCTATTTAAAAGGATGTCCTCTCTTCCTGCGAACGGAGTCATTGTTCTCGTTAAGGAATAGCAATAGCAGCGTAGTTCTTCCCCTCGCATAGCACAGGTCTCTGCCTTTGCACATTTAGATCAGTGTCAGACCTGTGCACAGAGGGTATTTATTTGGGAGTTGGGGAACGCAGACGAGGTTTTTATGTAGTATAGATTAGATATACCCAAACAAGAATTCGTCTCTGTCTGTTTTTCTATCTCTTTGTCTGTCTGTCTGTCTTTATGTCTCTCTCTTGCTCTCTATCTCTATCACTGTTCATCTCTGACTTTTTCAGATCTCTCTGTCTCTGGCACTGTCTCTGTGTCTGTCTGTCTGTCTGTCTCTCTCTCAAATACCTGAGCACGCATACATTTAAATACATGCATACTAGTGTGGCCCAAACTTACACGGGGAAATATTTTTTGTTGAAACATGCTGCTCCACAAGGCTGCCCTTGTTCCACTTGACAAGAAGACTATGTGGTGAAAAAATTGAAGAGATCTGAGCATGTTTAGAGGTCGCGCCATTTTGACACTTTTGTAGAAATCGCAAAAACCGCATGCTTGGGTTTTGGAACTTGGATCCATTGTCGATTTACTCTTTTTATCACAACAAATTAATGAGGAGTCCAATTTAGATTAAATTTCCACTGTTTATTTAACTCAATGAGAG
Source organism: Aporrectodea caliginosa (assembly GCA_020284085.1). Lineage (NCBI taxonomy): Eukaryota > Metazoa > Annelida > Clitellata > Crassiclitellata > Lumbricidae > Aporrectodea > Aporrectodea caliginosa. The sequence continues at coordinate 248,760 of JACEVL010000804.1, read as the reverse complement.
CTATATTTTGATTAAAATATAAATACTAAATTCAGGGTCGTTCAAGGTCATTTCAAGGTCATAAGAAACAAAATCTAACAAAAATCGAAGAAAAATGATCAGATCTCAGCCAATAATTGTTGAAATTGGTTAATTCTGTCACGTAACTAAGGATGAGTCACAGAAACAATACCTGCTGCAACTTGTCTCCAGTCATCACACAATGATTTCTTTTCCGACAAGAGCAAAATGAAATAATCGCGGTTTTCGCGTTTTCCGGCACTTCAATGACGGTTATTTATGCAGATTGGAAAACAACTTTCATAGTAAAAAATTATATTGCATTACAAATTATTTGCATTTAATGCACTCTGACTAAGCAGTAACACTGCGGTATATATTTTTATTAGGCTGTTCAACGTTCAAAATAGTAACTGCCTTGCTATTCAAAATGATACATGTCTTTTACGTTTCATACTATATAATGTAAAAGTGTGCAAAAGGCGCGACCTCTAAACATAGTTCAATCTGTCCAAATTTTTGCATACAGGGTTATCTTTTCATATGTAACAAGGGCAGCCTTGTGGAGCTAAACATTTCCAACTTTTGTTATTTTGGGCCACCGTAATGCATACATACACGCGGCGCTATATAAATGTTCAGTTGCAACTACAAGTTACGATACATACATACATACGTCAACAGATACGCTATCTTTACTGACAAATAACGCCACATTTGTTACTATAATTTGCAATAGGATTTTTTAAATACATATTGCATATAGGGGCCTACCATTCTAGTATTGTTTTTGAGATAAAAAATATGGCTAGGCGAACCCTGAATAATAGTTATCTAGGCCTAGATATTTTTTAATGGAATCATATATGATTGCAACAATCAGCTTTTTCATGCCGTCGTTTGCATTGTGCATCGTTGCGTTGGAGAGTCTTCAGTCAACCAGAGTGACTGTTGCTGTGGAGAGGCTTCTTTGTTTGTTATGCCATTAAACGTCTGACAAAATATTAATGACTGGAAGACGACATGTCCCGCCATCAATGATTCCGCCAACAATTGATTCTAAGCCACGTCCACTATTTACAAACCGGACATCTCTTATGCCTCTCTGCGTGTCTGCCTGCCTATCTGTCTGTCCGTATATCCGTCTGTTTGTTTGTCTGCCTATCTGTCTGCTATATGTCTGCCTATCTGTCTGTCCGTCCGTCTATCCATCTGTGTGTGTGTGTGTCTGTCTGTCTGTCTGTGTATCTATCTTTATGTCTGTCCGTCTGCCAATCTGTCTATCTATCTGTCTATCTATCTGTCTGCCTATTTGTCTGTCTGTGTATCTATCTCTATGTCTGTCCGTCTGTCTGTCTGTCTGCCAATCTGTCTATCTATCTGTCTGCCTATCTGTCTGTCCGTCCGTCTGTCCGTCTGTGTGCTATCTGTCTGCTATATGTCTGCCTATCTGTCTGCCTATCTCTGTGTATCAAGCCCATCCATCTGTCTGTCCGCCTGTCTGTCTATCTGGCTATCTTGCTATCTGTCTGTTTATCTGACTGCTTCTCTGACTGTCCGCGCATCCGTCTATCCGTCTGTCTGTGTCTCTATCTGTCTGTCTATCTATCTTTATGTCTGTCCGTCTGTCTGTGTGCCTATCTGTCTGTCCGTCCGTCTATCCATCTGTGTGTGTGTGTGTCTGTCTGTCTGTCTGTGTATCTATCTCTATGTCTGTCCGTCTGCCAATCTGTCTATCTATCTGTCTGCCTATTTGTCTGTCTGTCTGTGTATCTATCTCTATGTCTGTCCGTCTGTCTGTCTGTCTGCCAATCTGTCTATCTATCTGTCTGCCTATCTGTCTGTCCGTCCGTCTGTCCGTCTGTGTGCCTGTCTATCTGTCTGTTTGTCGATCTATCTTAATGTCTGTCCGTCTGTTTGCCTCTCTGCCTGTCTGTTTATCTATCTTTATGTCTGCCTGTCTGTCTGCCTGTCTGCCTATCTGTCTATCTATCTGTCCATCCGTATATCCGTCTGTCTGTCTACCTCTCGGTCCGCCTCTATGTCTGCCTGTCTGTCTATCTTTATGTCTGTCAGTCTGTCTGTCCGTCTGTCCGTCTGTCTGTCTGTCTATATATCTGTCCATCCGTCTATCCGTCTGTTTGTCTGCCTATCTTTATGTCTGTCTGTCTGTCTGTCTGTCTGTCTGCCTATCTTTATGTCTGTCCGTCTGTCTGCCTGCCTATCTGTCTGTTTGACTATCTATCTTTATGTCTGTCCTTCTGTCTGCCTCTCTGTCTGCCTCTCTGTCTGTCTGCTTATCTGTCTGTCTGTTGGAGCAACGGCAAAGGACATGCGTAATCCATGTGGATCAATCGTTCTGGCGCCGAATTCATCGTCTGTTTTCCTCTTTCCCACTTCTCTTCCATCTCCACTATTCTATCTCCATAATTCCATCCACCTCCATTCAACCCTCTTCTATAATCCTCCCTTTCTTATCTCTGTAATCCCAGCTTGCCAGTTCATATTCGTTCGTATACATATGATTGCATGTATACATATGTGTATAAATATATATATATGCAAACATGAGTTTATGTATCCATGTCAGATGTATGTATGTATGCATGTATGTATGTATGTATGTATGTATGTATGTATGTATGTATGTATGCCTGTACGTACGTATGTATATATTTATGTATATATGTAAATACTAGGGCTGCATTTCGATTAATTTTTTTAATCGCGATTAATCGCACGATTAAAAAGATTAACGCAAAAATTAACGCGATTAATTGCAAATTCTTCGACTTTTTACTTGCACATTCATTGACTTTTTATGTTAATTTTTAACAGTCTAGAATTCAAATAATTCAATCAAAATTCTAAAACAAGTGTCTCAATCTTTAACTGTAGCAGTCTGGGATGCTCGCTATTAGTGAAAATAGTCCCGTATAGACAGAGAACACGTTCGGAAGGATCACTTGTGGCCGCAGAAGCTAGATATTTTCTTGCTACAGAAGCTAGGACTTTGTGGGCTATAGCATGCTCCTTCTACCACTGCAGTTGAAGAGAATAAAGTGCATCTGAATTTGATTTTGCCCATCATAGTCATCAACATAATCATCATATGAAAATTCACCGTCCTTCCATTTTCCGAGCCGCATGCGACGAAGGCATGTGGTAAGAGAACGACGAAATACTCCGGTGGTATTGAAATTCTCGGTTGCAGTATCGACAAATACTTTATCAAGATTTAAATCTACATTGTTCATCCATAACTGTTTTGCGTATTTTCTTTGACTCCAGTGTTCGACACAAATCAACCTTGATTTCTTTTAAATCGACATGTTTCTTTGATGTCAATAAACGAGTGAATAGAACATGCACCGGAGAACCGAATGTACGCATGCAGGAGAGAGAGAGAGTAGTAGTAGTACTGAGTGACTCAACAGAATTGGACGACAACCGATTATTTGAGAAATATTGATTATAAGAACTTAAATTTTTTATTATACTTTTTTTATCTTAGACTTTTTATCCAGAGACTTTTAACGCGTTAATTTTGCGTTAAAATAATTAATCGCAAATTTTTTTAACGCGTTAATCGCGGGCGTTAACGGCGATTAACGCGCAGCCCTAGTAAATACATATGTATGCGGAGGATGGTTGAATGGTAACACGCTGGCACGAAGATCAGAAGTACGCGGGATCGATGCCCGCTAGCCCCATAAAGTTGACTCAGCCTTTCACTCCCTAGAGGGCGACTGTAACATGAGCAGTAGGACAGATAGATAGGCGTCTTGCAGGCTGCCATACAGTTAAATTCGACTCCTGTTAACCTCTCGGGCTACCAAGGGGGGTGGTTGCCACCCCCCTAGGTTTTTTTTTTATCTCAAACTTTTTCGTATGGAATAAAAATTTGACCTTTAGGTAGCTGTAGGGGGTTCATTTACACACGTTTTGAGGTAAAATGTGAGATGATATCTCACACCGTTCAAAAGTTATACCCAATATACCCGAGGTACCAGGGGGGGTGGATACCACCCCCCTATTTTTCGACTATATCTTATCCGTCATTTAATATTAAGAGACACAAATTATACCATTCTATAGAGGGAATGTGGGGCTAGATTTCTATGGTCACTGAGTTGACTTTAGACAACCGGAAGTGCTCAAAATAAATAATAATACGCGTAAATGGCTGAATGGAAGCACTCCCCCTTAGTTTTTGTCTGTAGCGTATTCATTTGTCTTCCTGGAAGAGAAACAAATATACCATTCTTTAGAGGGAATAAAGGGCTTCATTTGCATACCTACATCTTTGTCTTTTGAATACCGGAAGTGATCAAAATAAATAATAAAACGCGTAATATGTGTGAAAATGGCTGAATACAGCATTACAACGTAAACCGATATATATGTATGGATATATATGTATGGATGTACATTTATGCTATATAAACATGTGTAGGGATGATTGTGTGTATCTTTTATACATAGATTAGTTTCAAAACACACATAATCTTATATTTGTTTAATGTTTATCCAAAAAGTACAAAATGTACGCAATAATATAAAATATTGCTAATTAATGGGTTCCGTTGTTAAAAGTGATGTAATTTCGAGGTGCATTCACATAATGTACAACTAAATATACCATTCTGTGCAGAAATGAATGCTGAATCCATTGCTATATTACAAGTTATGATATGTGAAACCAAACACGAAATCCAGGGGGTGGTAACCACCCCCCCTTGGTAGCCGATGTCACAAAAAAGCTTGGTAGCCCTAGGGTTAACAAACTTGTTATCATCTGGTACTACTATTTAATGTAATCTTACTGCGTACTCTTTGCAGTGCATAATTATTTTAATGGTATTCGACTACTGGGGCAGACTGCAACTCTACCTTCAATGTTATTGGAAACTAACATTGAAAGTTGAGTATTACATGGGACAAATCCTAAAACTACATTTGTCCAAGTAGTTATACAGTTAAAATATGCACTGACTCTTTGTCCCGCGAGCGAGAACTGCTCTGGCTAAAACGCGAACCTTTGCCTTCATTGGCCCTGCACTATGGAATTTGCTTCCTCCTTTGACACGTTCCTGTTTATTAACTGATGGGCCAAGTGCCTCTTTTCGTTGTCTGAAGACCTCTTTCTTTTCTCTGGGTCTTTCGCACTGGGAGCGCCTCTGATTGGTGTGCTCTGCGAGAGGCGCTATATAAATTGATAGATACAATACATTACAATACTGGTCAGTTTGAGTTAATTTTCAACGAGTATCATTATATTACTATCATCCTATATGTAGCCTATGTGTGAACGTAAGTGTTTATTTTTCCACTATTCTTCCACATGACTTCTCTTCCAGCGTCTTTTCCATCGATTGGCAGCTGATGATGACGTTGCAATTAATCCCTGCCGCCCATCATCAGGCTCTTCCACCAATGGATGCTTCCCTCCTCCCCTCCTCCCACCGTACACACTCGCTTCCTAATTGGAAATTCTCCACCTCAATTACCAATCCAGTCGCTTTCTGTATCAATTCCACAACCCATCCATCTATCTATTCATCCGCCCGTCGGTCCATTTATCCACCCGTTCATCCACCCATCTATTCATCCATCCATCCATCCATCAATCCATCAATCCATCCATCTACCCGTTCATCCACCCATCTATTCATCCATCCATCCATCCATCAATCCATCAATCCATCCATCTACCCGTTGATCCACCCATCTATTCATCCATCCATCCATCCATCCATCCATCCATCAATCCATCAATCCATCCATCTACCCGTTCATCCACCCATCTATTCATCCATCCATCCATCCATCAATCCATCCATCCATCCATCCATCCATCCATCCATTCCATTTACATACATACATACATACATACATACATACCTGCATATATACATACATAAATCCATGTCCGTTTATCCCTCAGTCGATTCATCCATTCTTTCATCTTTCTATCCTATCCATGAAGCCATTCATCCATCTATCCATCCATTCATCCATCTATCCATTCATCCATCTATCCATTCATCCATCTATCCATTCATCCATCTATCCATTCATCCATCTATCCATTCATCCATCTATCCATTCATCCATCTATCCATTCATCCATCTATCCATTCATCCATCTATCCATTCATCCATCTATCCATTCATCCATCTATCCATTCATCCATCTATCCATTCATCCATCTATCCATTCATCCATCTATCCATTCATCCATCTATCCATTCATCCATCTATCCATTCATCCATCTATCCATTCATCCATCTATCCATTCATCCATCTATCCATTCATCCATCTATCCATTCATCCATCTATCCATTTATGCGTCCATATAAATCATCATCGCTGCGTCCCGTATATAGCTTCTTATTATCAACTCTCCGTATGAATATATATATATATATATTAGGGTGACACTGAACAATACACACAAATATTATTTTTAGATTTTCTAAAGTCTCACCCCTCAAAAGTGTTCTCTATGATATTAGTGACATCTGTAGAAAATTTTAGTGAAATCTAGAAACATTTAGAGGTCGCTCAAGGTCACTGAACTTTCAATAGAGACACACAATGTTAATAAAAGTAAATACGCTCAAAAATTTTTTGTCTGCGCTGCCAATGAAATTTTTTAATTCTGATTTTAATTTCCCCTGTTATACTTTCTTCATCAATCATTTTGGATAGTACAGTTATTATTCACTTTATTAAAAACCAATAAATTAATATAAAGATTTTGCATGTCTTTGTTATATTGAAGCTGTAAAAAGAGAACAAAATGTAATGCATTAATTTATTATTTTAGAACAGCATTTGACATTTAATAATTTTTTACTTACTGATGAGTAGGCTACAACTACGGCTTAGTATTGTAGATGGATTAGTGGCCTGTGCAGTGTGCTCCCGAGGTTCCACTTACAGTTCATTGGGATGGCAAGTTGACATCAACATAACATGTTGACCGGCTGGTTGTGCTGGTATCAGGTGAAGGAAAAATGAAATTCTTAGGAGTTCCTTTACTGCCTAATGGAACACGCAAAGCACAAGCTTCAGCTGTTTTCAACTTGCCTGAAGAGTAGAATATAGTTGGCCGCATACGACCTATGTCTTTTGACATGTCTAGCAAAACCAGCCTTCTTGCAGGACCATGTGTTCTGCTGGAGCTCAAGCTTAAGACAAATCTTCTAAGCTTGCCCTGCAGACATCATGTGCATGAGCTGATCATAGGAGAGTCTTTGATACTCTGACAGTAAAATCAAGCAGACCTACAATGAAACTGTTAGAAAAATTTGTGAAATCTTGCAGCTCGATTGATAAAGATGGCCATAGGAATGACATGGTTGAATATTTGATTGTTTCACTGCTGGGGCCAGTCAGAGATGACTTGGTCAGTTTTGTGCAAGGTCAGTTGAAGAATTTTCATGCATGAGATGACTACAAAGAGCTTTTGGGACTAGCTTTGATATTTTTAGACGTCCCACCTGTTGATGAACAACACATCGTTGTTCCCGGAGCTTTCCACAGAATGCAGTGGATGGGGAAGTTGATATATTGTTTGAAAATCTACCTCTTCCTTTCTCATTTTCATCCGACTGCGTTTAAACTGCTAAGCCGGCTTGAGTTCAATCTATTTTGTTCTTCAGGTGTATCTCAAGGCATTGTGCACATTCCAGTGTCCAATGTCAGCACCCTGGAATAACTTGCAACAGTTGCAGCAGCTCATTTGTAACAATGCAGCAAATGAGACCGTCGCTAAAGCAGCAGCACATAGCTTTTCAAACCATTTGTGGTACTTGAGCGAGATGTTGGCTGGCCTGGCATGGTTTGATTCGGCTGCTTCTGATGATAGCAATGGTTGCAGCCCTCAAACGTCTAGCATGCGATGAACCTCTTTGGCATATCAAAGTTAATGTGCAGGAAGTACCACTATGAGAGCTATATGATTTTGTAACTACAAACACTAAGAAACTCTTTGCTGCACTGGATATTCCTGCAGACTTTCTACAACTACTTCCAAGCGCATGACAGACAAACGACAACTTTCTCTTGGCTCGTCGCCGAGTTATGGGCTTCAAAGTCGTAAATGATGCGGTCGAACGCGTCGACGCACTGATACAGTCAGTCATTCAATGGAGTGCTTGCAAAATCAGGAAGAACAGAAGTAATACCTACTGCAGGTGGTTGAGAACCATGGGAAGGAAATATCCAGACTCAAACAACAAACAATCATAAAGGGACTTGTTAAACAGTAGTGGCATAAAGACCATATATATGTATATCATCATTGTGTTTAGCACTGACCATAATGTAAAACTTTTCCAGCGTTGAGCGACCTTTAAATATTAACCAATTAATTTCAAAAAATTTCTGAAGAGTTACTTAAATGTATATAACCATCTGAAAGGGTGAGACTTTTAAAATTTAAAACTTTAATTTTGAGTGTCACCCTAATATATATATATATATATACGGAGACTCTCTAATTTTATTTATGCCTATGTCAGTGATGTCACTGTTTGTCGACCACAGCATCTGTTTTCTTTGTTTATCTACCGATCTGGCTGCGTACGTGTAAATGTCCTGGTATCTGCCTATTTAAGACTGCTTCTGTTCCCTTTCTCTCCCTGTGAATGCTCAATGGTACATAATTATGATCATATGAAACTCTACTAGGCCTATACATTCTGCTTTTCAAAACCTTTAGTATACGAAGCAATTTGTAGGCTTATATTGTAAATCAAAATTAAAAGTAGGCTATACATAATATTTAAATCAGTATTAATATCGTGTGAGCAATATGAATAGATCTACATATATATCCCTAAAATGTTTCTGCACAATACACGCTATTGCTGTGTATAGTAATGGACAAGAATATCTCATGCATAAGATAATCGCATAATTAGGTGGGACTTCAAAGGGGTGAGAAAAACAGAAATTATTGCAATGATCAACGCAATATATACATATATATATTATAGGCCCTATATATACATTTTTATATATATTATATATACATATTGCCAAGATACGATATTACTATTTCGATGGTTCGTATAATCTGAGTGTGAATCAAAGGGGATATTAGCCTTCTAAAATGACAGTGACCAAACACCGGCAAAGAGGACCAAACAAGGTTAACCCTTACATCCATTATTGTATATTATATTTGCGTATATACATATCTGCCTAAAGATGAGTGTTTGTATACAGTATATGCATACGTATATATTATGTAATATATACGTGTTGTATGTGTGTGTCGAATGTTTCATTTGATTAGGTATAATATACGTGAACACGCCAGCTGTTCAATCAATCAATCAATCAATCGTTTATTTGTAGCCAAACAACGATAAACAATAATATTACAAATCAGATTGCACTTTTAAGTATGGATTGTTGAATGCCACAAGGGAAGGCCCTGAAGGGATCAAAGATCCCGCTAAGTAGGGACACCTCTATGTAATTTCAATAGAATATGTGGCGACCGAAAGATGCTTTACTAAGTATAACAGTTGTTGACTTGATTAACATAAAAATCTTAACTAACCTTAACTAATTTAAACTAAATATCGAAAGTAAAAGGAATGAGTGGGAAGTGCAGTTAAACACATGGAAACAAAAGATTAATACATCAAAGCATTAATAATCACCTTCAACTAAATAAGTGCGAAGCTTATTCTGTTAACCTTGGATGTGCTTTTGCATATGCATAAAACACTTTGGCCTGTGTCAGAAGCACTTTATTTAAATAAATACTGACCATATAAATTATTATCTACATAATTATGTCAAGAGTGATCATTGTACACACACACAAACATGCACGCACGCACACACACACACAGTATATATATATATATATATATATATATATATATATATATATATATATATATATATACATAATTTATATGCATGGCTATTTATGCAGAGCCTTTTGTGAACCTACTGTGTATGCACGGATGGATGCATGCCAGTGAGTCTGAGAGTGGTTTTGTGTCGTGCTGATATTAAAGGTCGGCTGGTAGTTGTGATGGCCTAGTTATTGATAATGCGTCCATCTCTGAGATGCTGAGATGCTATTGTATCTGCTGCTGCTGCAACTGGCGTTGGAATTCGTCACGTCGTCGTGTGATGCGGCGAGGAACAGAGGAGATGGAGCCTTGGGCGGTTGGTTAGCTGCGGATCCTGCTGAGAAGATGATGCTGAGAGATGCTGATGATGGCGAACAATGCGGCGAAGAAGATGGAAGAAGAAAGGAGATGCCACCGGAAGATCTGACGAGAAATTAGACTGGGTCCTGGCGTTTGTCTCGATCTGTCCCAGCCTATGTCTCTCCCTTCTCTCTCTGTCTCTCTCTGTTTCTGTCTCTCTCTCTCTCTCTCTCTCTCTCTCTCTTCCATTCATCCCTCTCTCCCTCTCTATGACTTTGTCGTTTTGTCCCCCCCCTCTATATATTTCTGAGTCGCTGTCATCTTTTATCTTTCTCCTCTCTCCTTTCCTCTCTTCCCTCTCCATTCCTCTTGTCGCTTACCTCCTGTTTCTCGCTGATGTTACTCTGCCTGTCTCTCATTCAGTTGTGTCTTACACTCTTTCTCCGTCTGGTCCTGTGTAACACCGCATACGTAATTACGTATGCTTCTATCTGCTACTGTGCAAAAGCCTATTTATCTGTCTCAGTTAAAATTTATGTTTCTATCTGATCCACCATCTATCTGTCTTTTCCTCTCTGGGCCTCTATCTGTCTCTGTCTCTGTCTCTGTCTCTGTCTCTGTTTCTGTCTCTGTCTCTGTCTCTGTCTCTGTCTCTGTATCTGTCTCTGTCTCTGTTCTCTCTCTATCTGTCTCTGTCTCTGTCTCTGTCTCTGTCTCTGTCTCTGTCTCTGTCTCTGTCTCTGTCTCTGTATCTGTCTCTGTCTCTGTCTCTGTCTCTGTCTCTGTCTCTGTCTGTCTGTCTCTGTCTCTCTCTCTCTCTCTCTCTCTCTCTCTCTCTCTCTCTCTCCTTATTTCACCTTTCCCTATCTCTGCTTCGCTGTTGTATTATATTCTGCTCTCCTCCTTTAACTATTCCTCCCTTCCTTGACCTCGTTCTTTTCCTGTCTTCCTACTTTCCTTGCGCCTTCTCTCTGTAAGTTTCTCTCCATATGCCTGCATGCCCCAGTATATGTGTTCCCATTCCTCTTTTAGTCTTTCTCCATATGCCTGCATGCCCCAGTATATGCTTCCTCTCTCCGTTCTCATTCTACTATCTTTTCAGGCAGTCTAATTTCAGCAAAGGCTTGTTAGATTTTATTAATAGATTCATGATTCTGCAATTAAAGACTAATTAAGCGCTCCATTGGCTTCCTGTTGCACTCAAGACCATCAAGTTGACACGCGTCATACCTGTTGGTTCTGCCACGACATTTGCGTCAGGGATAGTCTATAATTTTATTCTAGTGCTAATATAGCCGATGCAAAACTCCTCTTCTTCATAATTTATTACACAACCTTAAGCATGTACTTCACCAACTCCTACCTCCACTCCGACCCCTCTCCTTTCACCAATTAAGACCTAGAGCACACAACCATACTCTCCCACCCAAAGACAACTCTCAATTTATTCCCAGATCCTTATATAAAAATATATTTACCAGGTTATTTTAAAATTTTCTAATTAACTTTTTTTATCCAGTATCACTCATGTTAGCATTTCTGCGTTTTTGTCAGATTGTTTTTCTCAATAAAACTAATATATGATTTGCGCGCAATTAAAGGCACCGTAGTTTATAGAATAGGAAGAGGAAGAGGAAGAAAAAGAGGAAGTGGAAGAGGAAGAGGAGGAGGAGAAGGAGGAGGAGGAGGAGGAGGAGGAGAAGGAGGAGAGGAGGAGGAGGCGGAGCAGAAATAGAAGGAGGAGGAGAAAAAGAGGAAAAAAAGGAAGGAAGAAGAAGAAGAATAACAAGAACAAGAACAAAAAGAACGAACAACAAGAAGAGATGGAGGAGGGAGAAGAAAAAGAGGAGTGGTTCCTTAAGTTAGCATAGGAGGCAGCCATGCGTACGTGGGGCGCGGTGGTGTAGGGGTATGTTCGGTGCCATGCAGCCGGAGGGTTGCGAGTTCGAATCCACCTCAAGCTGCCGCGTAGGGACCCTGGGCAAGTCCTTCACTCGCAATTGCTCATGCGCTTCGGCGTGAAACTCCGATTCAGTGTCCGCGCTGTAGTCGGGAGCGCCTCTGAGTAGAAATCTTGAAGGGGCGCTATATAAATATCTGAAATGAATGAATGAATGAATGAATGAATGAATGAATGAATGCAGTGTCAGTGACTTCATTTTCTTAGCCTCGGTATAAGAGGGCAGGTGCCAGTCCAGGCTTGGCACTGGTATTGCCAGAGTACGAGCGGTGGCGGAGTTTCAGCTTCCCTTGGAAATACTGTTTCTATTTCCAGAACGACTTAAAAACTCCAGATATGGCGACATTCAACGCAATGAATCTGAAGTAAATAATATTTGCGAGGCTTTCAAATTTAGCAGAAACAACGATTAAGAGCTGTTGTATACTTTGAGTGGCACGTTTGTTTCAAATAGACAGGCCAACTTCCGTCCGAGCTGCCTCTCGGAATTTTCGTATACAAGTAATATTGGCAGGGCTGTGACTGATGTATGTATGTATGTATGTATGTATATATGTATGTATGTATGTATGTATGTATGTATGTATGTATGTATGTATGTATGTATGTATGTATGTATGTATGTATGTATGTATGTATGTATGTATGTATGTATGTATGTATGTATGTATGTATGTATGTATGTATGTATGTATGTATGTATGTATGTATGTATGTATGTATGTATGTATGTATGTATGTATGTATGTATGTATGTATGTATGTATGTATGTATGTATGTATGTATGTATGTATGTATGTATGTATTAGGGTGGTTCTTAAAAACAAAAGTGTGAAACTAATGTTCGCCAAGGTTCCATTTGGTTCCATTCCATCCAGAAACATCACACAAAAAGTTGTTTGAAAAATTTTTAATATTTAGGACTGCCACAACACCGTCAAAGTTTCACCCTTTATCAAATATGGGAGCACTCGAACAGTAAGCATAATAGTTGTAATCAACCATGAAATGTGAACACTTAAACCAGGAATAAATTCAACTGCCTGTAGTAGTGTAGTAGGTCCAGATTACAGCACAATTACATTTATTGCATGCCTGGTTACTAGTGATTACACTGATTAGTGATTAAAATTATTTATTAGAGTTATTATTATTATTGAGGAAATGGTAAAAAGTTAATAACTTCTACAAATATGGTCATATTCTGAAAATTAACACATCATTTTATTCAGTTTTAAGAGCTCTTTCTAGCGGTATATTGACTGGCAGTTAATTAGTTTTCAATTAGAATATTTTACAAGAAAACCTAAAATTTTCTCGAAAAACGCTTTGTCTCGTAACTTTGGCCCTCTGGTGGGGGCGGAAGACATTAATATTTTTTTTTCAAACTTTGAACACTGTTTGATCCATGCCATTAGGCAACTTTTGGTTGCTATTACTTTTCGAATTTCTAATTTTCGCTTATTTTCCACTGCACCCTGTTGTGTATGCTTGTTCGAATAGATTTGTGGTTATCGGTCTCAGGAACTCACGGATCAAATACCACTAAAATGCCAATAAAAATTAATAATAAACAATCAACGAGAACATAAACATTGTAGAAGTTATTTTTAAGTTGTGCTTAAGTAAAATCATCCAGCTTTTCTGTTGAAAACTAAACATAGGTCCAAAATGCGAATAAAATACTTATACTCGAAATGACGAAAATTATCTGTAAAAGTCAAAATTTCAAAGACGTTGTGGCAGTCCTAGATATTGTTCAATCCTGATAATTTTGGGCTACATTACTTCTAAACCAATTGGCACGGAATGCCGGGTTGGCGAAAGTAAACAACTGAAGTTGAAAACTTTCCATTAGAGATGCAACCACCCTAGTATGTATGTATGTATGTATGTATGTATGTATGTATGTATGTTTGTATGTATGTATGTATGTATGTATGTATGTATGTATGTATGTATGTATGTTTGTATGTATGTATGGAAGATTGGAAGTATGTATGCATTTTTGTGTGCATGCATGTATGCATGCATGTTGTTATGCTGACCTCTGGTAATATACCTTCCTACTACGCGAGCGTGCGTCTGAGCCGGAGTCCAGAGGCAGAGGACCGTCCTCATCTGTTGATGACTTTTACTGAGAGATGTACATAGTAAGTGAACGATTAGTTGAGCGTTGCAGTCCATTAGTTTGAGCGTCGCTTTTAATGTGGAGACCGTGAGTTAAAGTGTGTACTGTAGTGAGACAAGTGTGCGGAGACCATCAGTAAGTACCTCCATGCATTGGCTGATCGCTGCAGTGGTCTGTGTTTGAAGGGCATTGGATATAAATGACATTGATGAATTTATTCAAGACCAGAATGTTCTGCATGTTGAGGCATTTGCCGATTCACAGAAACTAATACGGTTCTGTCATTCTCTGTCTTTGTTCCTTAAGATATGTCTTCCTTCTTTCTCTCTGTCTCTGTCTCTCTGTCTCTCTCTCTGTCTCTCTGTCTCGCTCTCACACTCTATCTATCTATCTCTCCTTTTCCTATTCCTCTGTCTGTCTGTCTGTCTATCTATCTTTCTATCTATCTATCCCTCGCTCTGTCTCTGTCTCTGTCCGTCCGTCTGCCTATCTGTCTGTCTCTCTCTCGGTCTCTCTCACTCTCTTACCCATCAGTTTCCTTATCTCTGTCCTTCTAACTCTCGCGATTTCTTTCACTCTTTCTTTCCTCCTCTTTCGCTCTCTCTCTCTCTCTCGCTCTCACATCCTTCCCTCTACTTTTTCTACAGACGCTCAGACAACAACAGTGATTCTTAAAGCGTTGCAATGCAAAATAATTTGCACCTTTCCGCGAAAATTAATAACCTTTTATTGTAAAATAACGATTTAACGTCGGTAGCACCTCTATATTTATCGATCCTCAATTTCGCTGTTCTGCGTTTTTCATTAATGGTCTCCGAACAGCAACAACACAAAGTTATGGCTGGTCCGTCGCCGAAGAAGTTTAAGTACCACTGGACTTACTCTGTCAATGTTCATGAGTGCATTTGTCTTCCTAAAGTCTTAGCATAGATAGACACAGACAGACAGCCAGACAGATAGAGAAACATGCAGACAGTCATATAGACAGAGAGAAAGCCATGCAGACAGATAGACTGACAGACACGCAGACAAACACACAGAGAGACAGGCAGGCAGATAGATAGATATACAGACCGACAGACAGACAGACAATCAGATAGAAAAACAGACAGGCAGGCAGACAGAAGGAAAGGCAAAGAAACTGACAGACAGACAGTATAGGCTGATTAACTAGAGCGTTGCAACTTGCAAGACATCACTTTAAATAATTTATAATCATTATCACTCTAAGAATTGCACCGCTTTTAACTTCCACAATAAAGGAACCGGTATAAGCAAAATGTCCGTAGTTTATGCTCAACGCACTAGGTGGCGCTGAAAACTGGGCGGGCAGTTAAGCCTTATAACGACGCGCATGCGTGCATAGTTGATGGTTAGCCTCTAATGACGTCTTGGCTTATGTGAAGATTTATGACTCTCACCGTAAACGTAAGTAATGACGATTGTATACTTAATTTATACATATTTTATGACAACACTCTATTGTATGTATATTTATAGACTATATATATATATATATATATAAATCCGCAAGCTCTGTTTCGCTTTTTCACTTCTAGCGCAGTACTATGTATACCGCTAGCCTAATAAAAGGTCTTGGTCCCAGAGACCACATCACACAATCTCTACATTGGCTTCCCTTTCGCGCCCGTATAGCTTTCAAAATCTCCCTCCTCATGCATCATATCCATTCTAGAACCTCCCCCTCATTATGACATCCATGTTCGTGCCATGCTCTGATTCAAATCCTACAGAGGACTGAGATCGGCCACCCGAAGAGACTTTAACGTTCTTCGCCCCAAGAGGAAGTTTGGAAATCGGGCTTTTGCTGTCTCCGGACCCAGAGAATGGAACAGTCTCCCAGGGATAATCCGTCAATGTTCATCTGCTACTCAATCTAAATAAATATTAAAAACTTACCTATTCTCACTACACTATGGCTAAGAACACAGCGCAATGCGCTCTCGCGCAAGACTTGTCTTGTTAAACCGCGCAATAATGTCCAATTGTATTGTATTATATGAACTTCTATATTACGTTAGGATTAAGTATATAGAAGTTCATGTATACTATTGAATAGATGTATAGAACTACGTTTCCATGAAAACCACGATGACGTAACAATTTTCAGATTCATCATAACCATTGAGATATAATACACATAAACATAATTACGTATATCTCATTGACCATAGCATACCTGTGTTTCCATAGTAACCACTATGACGTAAAACAATTTTCATATTCATATCACAACCATTGAGGTATACATAATTATAAACATATGTATCTCTCATTGACCATAACAGAATTGTGTTTCCATAGTAACCACTATGACGTAACACTATTCCGATTAATCGTTAATTATCTCATTGATCATAACGGAACTATGTATATATAGAACAAAAATTATATATATAAAATATATATATGTATATATATACACGCTACATACGTTTTATGATGTAATGGGCCATGCAACACGGTAAATATATCCTTGGATACACAAACGTCATAGCCTATACAGAAATGTGATTTATGATATATTTGGTAAAAGCTATATAATCCCATAGTATATATTTATATATACTATGCGGTATATTGTTCATCTTGTGGATAAAAGCAACAAACTTTTATGTATTCAAGAAAAACATATTTTGTTCAACTTTTCAGCGAGAGGCATCAAGAAAAACAATTCATTTCGCGAGAGGCATAACTTAAAAATTTAACATGAAAATGTGCCGTGCCTTAAACGCGGTACTTTTTCTATTAGTTCGACCATTTGTGCGGATTTTTTGGGCTATAAACAGACATGTTTAGGCGACAGCTAGAATTTCTTGTCAATAAGTCTTCATTATCGGCGATCGTCTTTAACATATTTCACTTTAAATTGTGCAAAAGTGTCTATTTTCTATATTTTTACAACGTATTTCTATTTTGTATCACTTGTAATTTAATGTTCGTTACGCTGTCAGTTTTTCTACCACTTTGGTAATTTAATGTCTGTTGTAATGTTTCTCTGTGAAGAGCTTCCAGTTAGTCACGATCTGTCTGTCGGATCAAGTTTACACTGACACACAGTAATAGTGACCAAGTCCTCAATGGTAGAAAAGAGATGGTTAACTGGAATCCAGCCGCCATCCCAGCGTCTTGGCCACAAATTTGACTTTTCAGGACCTTTAGGCTGCATAGGTTTACCAAAGCATCATGATTTTCATGAAATATCTCCATAATGCAGCCTCAATTGTGTATACTTTCAGCACAAGATAATCTATCTTCTATCTATTTGCCTCTACCTGACTCGCCAACAAATTTTTTTTATTCCTAACAAGTTAGCATCAGTGGCGTAACAACCTAGCTGGGGCCCTTGCCCTTGGACACTCTATGCTTGGGGCCCTTACCCATTAACGAGACTAAAGAGTGAAAATAATGAGGAAGAAGGAGGAGGAGCAGTCACTTAAGCTAGCCATGGGTATAAAGTGTTAGCGACTTCATTTTCTTAGCCTCGGCATATATGCGGGTGGATAGCCAGTCCTCTCCCTTGCCATCTCATCTTCCCACCGACAGTGTACGGTCAGTGTACTCATTGTAGTTGAGTTTAATAGGGGCGTACATGGAGCAGAAATCGTGAACCAAATTTCTCCCATGGCGGGGATTGATGTCAACACGCTAACCATTACACCATCTATAGCTATTTAAATTAGCAGTTAGGTAATAAAAACGAGAGTGTTAACCATTATTATCAATAATCCATAGTTCAAGTCACATTAATAGTTCAAGACAGAACCAGAAAACAACCGGAATGTATTGGCCAATTTGGCCTGTCGCTTACAGGCTAGTTACATGCATAGACAGCAACACTAACACTAGATAAATTACATAGGCCTATTCAATGAAGAATCATGAAGAGAGTACTATGTCATGCACAGTGACATAGTCTATATTTCTAGGTTACC
Organism: Aporrectodea caliginosa; assembly: GCA_020284085.1. Lineage (NCBI taxonomy): Eukaryota > Metazoa > Annelida > Clitellata > Crassiclitellata > Lumbricidae > Aporrectodea > Aporrectodea caliginosa. Next base: position 230,522 of record JACEVL010000804.1, on the reverse strand, counting down.
CTAATGAGTGTATTAAGTGATGAATAGTTCAAGGGATATTTTAATTCAAGTTAATTTGTCATGATTTAAAAAAAGAAAACAAAATGTATTGGTCTGATGCCTATGCATGCTACTGCAGTAATGTAATGTAGACCAGTGCTTCCCAAAGTGGTGGTCCACGGACCGGTGCCGGTCCACGAGCCCTCAGTTGCCGGTCCGCAAAGTGAAGTATTTACAGGGCAATAGAGAGACATAATTGGCAAAACGTGCATTTAAATCAATTTTAATACATTTTGAGGAATTTAGGTGATCAAAAACGAAAGAGAGAAATAATTCATAAATTTGACACCGGTCCTCCTGCAGTGGGAAAATTTCTGCCGGTCCGTGACACTGAAAGTTAATTCCTGCCGGTCCGTGACACTGAAAAGTTTGGGAAGCACTGATGTAGACTGTAGTCTGTTATTCTTCAGAGAATTGTTGCATGAATTTGGATATTCTAACTTTACTGTTCGCAAATGTGTCTATCAAGTCATCAATATTCAATTTGTCCACATTCATGTTCGATCGCAAGGCCATCAAGTCTGTCCTGTGAGATAGTGGATCTAAGATACGTCGTTATGATTTTCAATTTGGAGAACGAAATGGCGAGGATGACTGGGAGAGCGGCAAACAGCACACAGGCAGTAGCCAATTCCGGCATATAGGGATGACGTGATGCGAGAGCTCGATATAAGTTTCAGTATGTCCAATACAGGTTTTGTTGTTTCAAGTTTCTGCTGAACTCACGTTAAAAAGTTTGGGGTACTTCGGACCTCGGGGCCCCTTGACTTTGTCCACCCTCGTTACATGGTTGTTACGCCACTGGTTAGCATGAGTCCATCGATACAGTTGTTCCGGAGTGAGTATATCATCTGTTGTACCGTACACTGGTTCTGGTTGAGGGTTTCACAATTGCAGCCTCACACGCTGTTTCCATGGCTGGTTGTAAAGAAATGCCACTCTTCAAGTAATCCAGTCTTCTTTGTCTGTTCTCCAAGTAGAACCCCTGTATTGAATCTTGCACCATAAATGAATCATTCTCTGCAAAGTCAAACAGCACAATAACTTTGTCTTCTGGCAGTATTTCCTTGCTGCACTTGAGTTAGGAAGACTGTGCAATGGCTGTTTAGTGATGTGATGTTAAATCATTCAGTCGTGGTGACCAGCTGTACCACTTCTGCCATGCTCGTAGTGTTGCCACTGGTTCCTGGCGTGTTTTGTGAATGTAAATCACACGCCAGCGCAGTAATGGCTGCTCACAGAAGCTTTACGTTTAGACAAATCTGGAACACATACTCTCTGGGTTGCTGTATCACTAACAGTTCTAAACCATGATTGATGCAATTCATGACTACCCTCCATCAGCAAGATTTGGTAATATACGCAGTGTTACTAATGCCTGGCTCCACAAAAGCCAAGCCTGATACCTGGCACATTTAATGTTTTGCACAAACTTGCATCTTGAGTTGGTGGAATGTTCTCAGTGGTTCTGATTTTTTATACAAATAGTTTTCTGTGAGCAGAGTTCACAGAATGAATGGTAAAGCTTTCCAGTATAGTTAACACATATCCGAAATGACGTGACGCAATTGAGTGAACTCGTTGAAGGCTTCTGTAACTTCAGGATATTTGTTCCGAGTTCAACTGCCAACAAATGCTGATACAGTATCACAGTCACTGAATGTATGAAACACTGGTAGTGTGCACAGCTTGATACGGACCCAAACCTAACAAACAATAAAATTGTTTTCAAGTTCTAAACAAGTGACCAAAATGCAAATTGCTTAAATGTTCACACCATTGCTTTTCAAACCCAGGTCGAATATTGCTTACAGATTGCACATCATTTATGTAAACTACTAGCTGAGCAAAGACCATAATATCATGTATTACATCAACAGCAAGGGTATGGAAAATAAATTGTACCACTGATAAAAACGTCTACGGTTGTGTAACCATGTCAGACAACTAGAGTAATACTTTGCCTCAGTGGTAATACCATGTCACTTGTGGCAAGTTCTGCAATAAGTCAGTCGCGTGACAGAGCTACATTCCTTGAATCTATTGCCAAGTTCGTGCCAATCTCCAAAATAAACAATCTGGCCTCCCAGAATCAGATAGCATAGAGTGCTATGATCATCCACAGTCCCCACAAATAACTAAGCAATGAGTAACACACAGAACAATTAACAAACACAACAATTAAGAAGATGAATTGTAATCGTAAACTCAAAGTTTCTACTGTGTTACTCTAAAGCTAAGTGCAAGGCAGCAGCTAATTAACAAGCAGTGTCGAGCAGAGAGTTGTCCAAAGATTGATGTCCAGTGAGGGTCCAAGTCCAGTTGCCAGTGAGATTTGGCAGAGCGACTGTTAAGGCTGGCTTTGTTGAGGACGAGAAAGCTTCGAAGGCAGAGGATTGGATGGATTAGCGTAGGAATTCTTGAAGACTTCAAAATTATTTGCAATGGAAACCCTGTAGGTGACAAGTAGAGAAGCCTAAGGCAGATGGCGGTGGGTGAGTGGCGGTACTGGTGGATGAACTGAGAATATGTGGAATCCAGGGAAGTTCGTTCCAGAGTCAATATGGTTCGGTTGGAGAATTTCAGGTGAGTAGTGACTGGGAAACAGGAGAGAGAGATTAGGAGGAGGATCGGGTTGAGTGGGGTGGCTGATGGTGAAGAGTTCTTGAAGGTACTGTGGCTGGGAGTGTTGTAGACAGTTGTAGGTTAGTGATAGGACTTTGAAGTGGATGTGCTCAGGTTTTTTCAGTCAGTAAAGTGAATTAAGAACGAAAGCAATATGATGATGCTTGGTGACCAGGTGACAGCTGAGGCTGGTGAATTTGGATGAGCTGTAGATGCTAAAGTTAGGTGGATTCGAGGTTGAGGAAAAGGGAAATACAATAATCAAGCTTGGAGTGAACAATACACGTAGCAATAGTAATATTTAATTATTTCATTGAATATATCCTGTATTTTTGTGTATTCTCTTATTTCAATGATTGCATTACACACATTACCAGGGAGGTTGCTTTTAAAGTGGATAAATGTCCATGATAACTCATCAATCCAACTACTATTTATGCAAAGACTAATTTTCATCAATCCAACTTCCATTTACGCAGGCAGACAGGATAAATAATATTAAAATACGTTAAAATACAGGATATATTCAATGAGATCATTAAATAAGCTAAAATGCAGTTCTACAGTTAGAAAATTTGGTAAACCCGTAGTTTATGTTGCTAAATTATTTTATATTGTCAAAATGAAATGGAACCTGGATTGAGGAAAAAAATTGTTTCCCTAACTGGAAGTGGGACTGATGAAACCATTTCTATCTATAAATAGAAGTTGGATTGACGGAAATAATATTTATCGTAAATAAAAGCTGGATTGATGAAACTTAGTTTTTTGATGCAATAGAAGCTGGAATAATGAAAATAATTGTTTCCGTAAGTCGAAACTGGACCCATGCAAAAAGTTCTTTGCTTACATAAAAGTTCCATTGTTGAAAAATATTTTTCTGGTTAAATAGAAGTTGGGTCATTTTTACGTTAAATGGAAGCTGGATTCATTAAAAAAAATTCTCGATGAAATGGAAGCGGTATTGATTAGTTATGATGGACATAGGCAGAGTGCTTACTTACCAACGTGAAGTACGGCATTGAAGACATTAGAATAATTTAGCAACCTAAACTTACCGAAAATTGTTATCACCCCAAAATAATAAATTTTTTAACTTAGAAAATAGATTTAGGAAATCCAGGTGAAATTCTATTTCGGGAATTTAGGTCGGGAATTCGCAGGTAGAACTCGGGATTTACTGGGGTGGTCCGAGAGGCACCAAATCTTATCTGGTGATACCTGGCACCTAAACTAGTCGATCGCACCTATTCCCGACCTGCGGAAACGATCCGTTAATTTTTTACAAATTTTTAAAAATCCAATGTTAAAGATACGATTAGCATGTTTACGTTACTCTACGCCTATACCGGAAGTCACGTTAAGGATGCGCCATTCACATATATATATATACTTTTATAGCGCATTGGTTTAAAACGCAAGAGAAACTCATCCGCAGATAATCATTTTATCGTTTATATTTAAATATTCCGCCGCTTCCGCGCCTTCTAAGCTTTCTTACGCTCCACGAAACCTGCTTTAGCAGTTTTTTCTCCCTCCCTTCTCAAACGGACTTGGATTATAATTATTACGTTAATTAATTAAATTTGTAATTCGACAACTGGTACCATGTGGTTAGCTTCATGTAGCGCGGTATTAATTCGCAGTTCACGATTGTAAGAGACTTTGGGTGTAGATAGGGTGAAATAACCAGATAATTGAATTGTTTAGGCCTATATGTATCAAAATTCAAGATTCCATACTCTATGTAAATCAGTGGCATCACTAGGGTTGGTGTCACCCGATGCGGTAACTCATGGTCACCCCATGTACACCCTCCCTTTCCAGACCAACAGATTTCTTAATGATTTTTGTTCTAATGTTATACCCGTAAATCATAATTCCTGTATATAACAGAATGTAATGGTAAAAATGGTGATATTAACAACTAGCAGAATTAAAATTACAACCATAATTCTTGTTTATTTTATTTCTGGAAAATGTTCAAGCAATTTACCTTCAGACGTCATCAGTTCACACTGGAAGTAACGGCAATTTAGCCATTAACTTGGTGTAACCGGTCAACATAAGGTGTCTGCAACAAGCTTGAAAATAATGTTCGAAGAATACAGACAGATCGCATTATAATTTATGTATGCTATGAGCTCAAAAAAGACCATACCATGTATTTCATCGGCAGAACAGGAAATTTTGGCGTGGACACTAAACTGTACTGTGCGCGTTCATAAGAACGCCTACAATTGTACAGCTGTGCCAGACAACTAGAATGATATTTAGCCTCGATGGCTACCATGTCACTTGTGGCAAGTTTTGCTAGAAGTCTATTATCTGACAATGCCAGGGCACATTCTCTGACCCTAATGCCAAGCTCAAGCGTCATTGCCTCATGCAAGCCTTGCGAACCTGCTGGCATATCACAGAAAAAGCACAACGGAATGCCTGGTATTTTTACATCACTAATGTCAGATCGCGTGCATCGGCGTTTATTCAATGGAGTCATAAAAGCATCATTTCCCAACGGGTCTGAAAGTATAGTGTCATCTGCCAATGAACTGCTATTACAAGTGTTATCAATACTGGAAGATAAGCGTTGCAATTCTCTTGCACTAAATTTCGAACGACATGATTTGTGCCATTTGGCTTTATTTAATCGGAAAGCCTCCAACAGACCTCCGTCAGTGTAAAGCCGTGAGAGAACGACGGAGGGTGGTAGCGACCCAATCTGATCAAAGTCTAGCAATATTGTTGCCAAGGACTCGTATCCAGAATTCTTGTCAATGAAAATTGAATTAGCTGGACACTGCAGTTTCTCGCGTGTTTTATTCTGGCACAACACACACTGCGCCCAATTTACAGGT
>JACEVL010000804.1:190000-220000 GCA_020284085.1 Aporrectodea caliginosa | reverse complement strand
AGGTTTTATTATTATCTGTCAATAGCTGAAACTCGAAAACGCCCGTACACCAATATAACACTAGCTGACGTTAATTGAGGTATCCACCCACTATATCGTTCTTGTGGGTTGTTCTAAGTTACATCTAAATTGTTTAGATTGGGAGTGGGTTCAGTCCAATCAATGAATCAAAATTTACATAGCGCCCCTTCAATATTCCTACTCAGAGAACAGGCACCGTTTCGGAGGTGGCGTATGGCCAAAGGAAACCCTTTCCAGGATGTAGGACCAACCACAGTTTAGTTAAAGCGCTATGATAAGTGGCTTGACACATATCATCATCATCATCATATTCGTTTATTTAACACAAAACTGTCGACAAAACGCAACAGAATACACGAGTCTTGAGAGAGGCTGTTTTTAAGCGATATACATATACGTAGGCCCTATAATGCTGCGCTGTAGTTTTTAGTTTAACTACTATCCAACATGCTGCTAGATTTATTAGACCCACAATATAATATTTTAAGACTAGACTCCCTGGAGAGGTACAACGACCCTGCTTCTCTCTTGACGCGTACGAATTGCTAATCGACGTAGGACATTCAGCGTCTTTTGTTACTTCACTCTGGCATTTACGAATAGGTTGGCCATCGTCTGACGAACGAAATTAGATTCTAGGATGTGCTGCGAGCCATCTAATTAGACTCTCTGCGTCTTTTGTCGCCAGTGAATCTGAATGAAAGACAGAACATCCTGGATATAATACGGATTTCCCTTCGGCGAACGAGACGACGTATCGATTGTCTGCTCCGTTTCATTTGTCGACTTTGTGCCATCGACACCTTCGGGCACCGACCATAAGTCTCTCTCTGCATCTCGTTATTTCATTTTTTTCTTACCCTTCTCTCTGTGTCTGTCTCTGTCTCTGTCTCTGTGTCTGTGTCTCTGTCTCTCTCTCTGTCTGTCTCTGTCTGTCTGTCTCTGTCTCTCTGTCTATCTGTCTGTCTATCTGTCTCTGTCTCTGTCTCTGTCTCTGTCTGTCTGTCTCTGTCTCTGTCTCTGTCTCTGTCTGTCTGTCTGTCTGTCTGTCTGTCTGTCTCTCTCTCTCTCTCTCTCTCTCTCTCTCTCTTTTGTTTCTCTCTTTTTTACTCTCGATGTCTATGTTTTCAGCTTTCTGTCGTTCTTTCGACATAATCTGCTTATTTTTCATCCTATCGATCTGCGTGTCTGGTCGTCTGTCTGTCTGTATGTGTGTCTATCTATTTATCTATCTGTCTGTCTGTCCATCTGATATTTCTTTCTCTCTCTCAATATCTCTTTTTTTTCTTACCCTTCTCTCTGTATCTGTGTCTGTGTCTTGTCTGTCTGTCTCTGTCTCTGTCTCTCTGTCTGTCTCTCTCTGTGTCTGTCTCTGTCTGTCTGTCTGTCTGTCTGTCTGTCTGTCTGTCTCTCTTTATTTTCTACTTTCTGTTTTACTCTCGATGTCTGTGTAGTCTGCTTTCTGTCTTTCTTTCAAAATATCTGCTTATTTTTCATCCTATCGATCTGCGTGTCTGGTCGTCTGTCTGTCTGTATGTGTGTCTATCTATTTATCTGTCTGTCTGTCTGTCCATTGATATTTCTTTTGTTCCCAAGTCTAGTGAAGGCGACGCTAATCATCTTTGTTATGACATGTCGTTGCATAGAAAAATCTCACCTCCGCTGTGTTAACATTGTGTCCTTATTAGCACCTCTTGCTTTATCTCTTTGCCATTATGGAACAAGCGGACGAATGGACGGATGGACGGATGAACGGATGGACGGATGGGCGTTTTGTACGGATGGGCGTTTTGTACGGATGGGCGTTTTGTACGGATGGGCGTTTTGTACGGATGGGCGTTTTGTACGGATGGGCGTTTTGTACGGATGGGCGTTTTGTACGGATTTCATGCGTTTTGTACGGATGGGCGTTTTGTACGGACAGGGGCGGCGCTGGCCGGGGGGGTCCAGGGTCCGGACCCCCCCAGCTGTCGTTCAGACCATTTCTCCAATTCGTGTAAATCCGAAAAGATTTTTTTTGGTGGGGGAGGGTCTGGTTTCGCTGACAGCCTTGCAACTAATGTCATGACTTTATAAATCTTTCCAATATATTAAATTAATATTATGATCATCACTATTTATTAGGTCTACTCAAATTCTTTAAATTATATTTAACTTACTTACTAAACCTCTCTGCACTGCGTGCTTATGATTGGTACGTCATTGGTCCGTGTGTGCAGTGTTGACTCTTAGTGAAAATAATAACAATAATAATTTGTATGGCATCATTAAATTACATATTGATGTTTGATGTTTTCTTCTGTTTCAATGTTTTAACTGGATGTTTACAAAATCAAATTAATTAAGATAAAATAGTAATTACATGTTTGCAAATTTTTTGACCAAGTCAACGTAACTCAACTAACAAATCAAGTTCATTTTTTTTAAGCTATAAATGTTTAGTTCAGAGTGGCTAAAATTAGCTCCATATGGCAACATTATACTCCAAAAAGCGTTGGCGGCTGGGGCTCCGCCCCAGACCCCGCTGGGGGAGCTTACGACGCTCCCCCAGACCCCCTAATCGTGGGCAGCTTCGCGCCTTCGGCGCTCGCAGTGCCTCGCACTCGGGCGCATGCCACGCAGCTTGCAAGTTAATTTCATTTTCGTGGACCCCCAGAACTAAAAACCCAGCGCCGCCCCTGTGTACGGATGGGCGTTTTGTACGGATGGGCGTTTTGTACGGATGGGCGTTTTGTACGGATGGGCGTTTTGGTACGGGTGGGCGTTTTGTACGGATGGGCGTTTTGTACGGATGGGCGTTTTGTACGGATGGGCGTTTTGTACGGATGGGCGTTTTGTACTCTTGGGCGTTTTGGATTTAAGCGTCTTGTACGGATGGCCGGATGGACGGATGGCGGGCGTTTTGGACGGATGGGCGTTTTGTACGGATGGGCGTTTTGTACGGATGGGCGTTTTGTACGGATGGGCGTTTTGTACGGATGGGCGTTTTAGACGGATGGGAGGGTAAACGGATGGTTGGGTGGAGCATTGAGCTATTGTATTGCTTTATTGCAATGAGGTGCTGCATCGATGAATTTTTGGATTAATTATTGAAATAGTGCATTGTATAGGAATCTATTGTATTTCCAGTGCTAATGAGACGCTATGTATAATTATTCAGCGGCACGAATGCATGTGCATCGCGAGGCGTTGGTCGGTCGGTAAAAAGCTTCGTCACTGATCATGTGGTTGAAGGTTCGACTCCGTTTAACAAACGTTCCTCTGTCTCCAAGAAGCAGTACAACTTGTTATCAGAGTGAGCTTGGGAAGCAAACAGCAAGTCCTGCAATGCATTGGCTCCCTGTCCAGTACTCTGGGATTCCAGACCATACATACTATAAGCTTAATATATTATGCTATTCTATGCTAGTATATACTATGGCATGCTGTGCTATACTATGCTGTGCTGTGCTGTTTCATGCTATACTATGATCTATGCTATACTATGATATGCTGCGCTGTACTATGCTATGCTATACTATACTATAATGTGCTACACTATGCAATGTTGTGCTATTCTATACTATGCTATGCTGTGCTGTTTCATGCTATACTATGATCTATGCTATACTATGATATGCTGCGCTGTACTATGCTATGCTATACTATACTATAATGTGCTACACTATACTATGCAATGTTGTGCTATTCTATACTATGCTATGCTGTGCTGTGATTATTTTATGCTATACTGTGCCATGCTATGCTGTACTATGCCATGCTGTGCTATGCTGTGCTGTAATATCTTATGCCATGCTGTGCTGCGCTATGTCATGTTGTGCTATGCCATGTTGTGCTATGCTATGATATGCTATGCTGTACTATGCTGTACTATGCTGTACTATGCTATGCTGTACTATGCTATGCTATAGGCTATACGATGTGTTGTGTTTGTTGTTGTTCGTAAGCCGACGAAGGACAAGGACACGGCCGATGCCAACCTGGTCGTCTATTCGGTCACTGACCGATCGTCTTTCACCTTCGCTCAGTCATGTCTGCAGGAACTGCGACCGGCGAAGAGACACAACGTCGTCATCTTAGTCGCTAACAAACAAGACATCGTTCGAAACAGAATCATCTCCGAAGAAGGTTGAAACCAATTCCATCTGATCTATAATCTATCTCATCGTAATCTTGAACTCAGAATTTATAAAGCACTACTCTAAAGCTAAACGCAGGGCACCAACTTATTCACGAGGGTTGTAAGGAAAGAGCACAGACAACTTAGTGTGTGCGCTTGATCAGACGTTACAGACATTGGTTTTGATCAGCTAAGGTATGACTCGCCGTGGCTAACGTTCTGGTTCTGTATAATGCAGTTCAAGTATTCTATTGAGTAAAATAACCATGTTCAATGGAATTTCTTCTCAAGGAAGACGCTGAAAGTCAAAGTACAACTAGCAATCAGATTAATAAGAGATTCAAAGTATTGTTATTGTGAGTTTAAAAGCATTGTCACGCCGCTACTTGATCGATTTTAGTCTTCTCTAATTTCTCTGGTTGAAATGAATTTAAATGCTATTTTATTTTGTTTAAATTTACAGTTATTCATCGATATGTTGCCGACATGGAAAAGCTTGTTTCTGGGAAACATGCTGCTCATTGCAGCAATTCAATACATCGACTTACCCAAAGCAGGTACAGTTTCAGCCTTAGGAATAAGGACTGCAGTATGTTTTGATCTACCTAATATAGAGACATCATTCGTTGTCTTGTAGCGAAATGTTTCAACTAGTTTAAACATTATTTCATTCTAGGATATCTTTTGATTGGGTCTGCAGGTGCTGTGTTCAATCTTCCAAATCTCGTGTTTGGTGACACATGGTCCCGAAAAGTGATTGCGCTATTCGGTAAAGCTGATTTCAACGGAGATGGCGTTATAACTCGGCTAGAGTTTGTAGACATGGCAGCGAAATTGGCTGACAAGGAAAGCTTTGATCCAACGGAAAAGGCGGCACTCGTAAAGAGTTTCAATGATGTGAGCATTTTTTAATTCTTGCGTCGTATGCATTCCATAGAATTTCTTATAATACTGATTAAAATTTGTCTTATTGTTTGATCATTGTAGACTTTATTCTTTTAGGGACAAATTCACATTTGTTCCAGAGTTTATAACAGCTTAAGCACTGAAATTGTTGACTTTACTGTAGAAGTATTTAGTTTTCTCAACACTTTGACGGCCAGAGTGTATTAGAAGTGACTGGGAAATCAATGCAGCTCGTCGTTAAAGCGTTGAACTAGCCTGTTATGTTACAATAGCAACATAAAATTTGTGTGCGGAACTGCAAATTAACGGATTCAGCCGCAAAAATTAGAACTGTCGAAGGTTGGGTTGGACAACAGAAGGTTGTCGCTCTAGGAAACACCAGTTCTTTCATTGTGGTTGACCGAGGTTCTCCTCAGCGATGATTTATTTGTCGCTGTTCAGTGATCGAAATTGATGTCGACATGATGATGATGATGATGATGATGATGATGATGATGAGTTTTCCGCCCGACAGCAGGTCCATCGGCTTTCATAACACCTGGGATGAGACGAGTGAGGTTTTTACCCGTTGCCTTCCTCACAGACATGCCCTTCTTCAAAGCAGGTCCCAAAATTGTGTTTCGTTCATGCTAAGGTTTCTGGATGGCTTGTTCCTTTTTGTCTGTTAACTTGAAAAACCTTAATGTGGCCCAGTCTAAACATTCAAAATTCTTCATAGTATTCCCAAGGTTTTTGCAAGGTTTAACTTGTGAGATTTAACTAATGAGATTGTGTTTATCAGATTTAATTTATGAGATTTAATCTGTAAAAATTAATTTGTTAGATCTAATTACCGCCTCTTATTTGTTTTGCCCTTTGTTTTAACTAAATAGAAAATCCATCAGACAGCCAAAAGAACGCACAGACTGCAGGGTGGTATACACACACATGAAATTATGACTATCACGCACACATGCACACACATACACACACCCAACTATTACGTGCTCTGTGTAGCATAACTCAAAATATGTCTGCATTTGGAAACAATAAGTTTGTCTAAGACATTTACTTAGAAGCGAGAAATGCTCGAGTGTAGGCCTACGCACGCTAGAGACACAGTGGAGTGTATCTCAAGCGGCTGTTTTCCGTTCATTCGTTTGTAGGCCAGTACAGTACTTTAAATACTCAAATTGAATCACATGTGTTTTCCAGCTTTTCTCTGCTTTGACATCGGCAGCAGGAGCAACAGGGGGCGATTCGCTGACTGAAAAGCTGTTGATCGAATCTTTGAAGATGCAAAGAGATAACCCTGCATTTAAGGAGATCTTTCGTGCTGTTCTGCTAAACGTTATCACTCCATTGAAACTCGAGCAGGACGGTTTTCTAAATTACAACGAGTTTAACAGAATCTTCGAAAATTTCGGCTTTTTCGATGGCATCTTGACGAATCTGTTTTTCGTCTTTTTTGATGCTAACCACGACACAAAGCTTAGCGTGGAAGAGTTCTACAGCGCCGCGAATGATTATATCTTGTCAGATAATACCATCTCTGCTGCACTGATCGCGTATCTGTTTTAAGTTCTTCAACCTCTAAGGCATCCTGAGACCAGATGAAACAATTCTTGCTTGCTTACTCCTTGATATTCGCTGAACTATTATGCTTCGATTTTCTGATCATATTATTCTGCGTGCTTTGTAAAAAAATGTAAAGGCTGAAGACTGTCTTACACAAAAATAGAGAAAAACGCTATATCTATGTCAATTTTAGTGATTGTAAGCTGCCTAGTCCACAGCAGACACACTATGCAAACGCTGAACACGGTGTAGCGGGAAAGAGATTGGAATAAATTGCTTCATTTCATTTATTTGAACTCGTATAGGCTTACCAAATTTCCTTCCCCCGAGGCAAAAAAAGGTTATTGCGAGCTACTACCTATATCAGGTAAACAGTTTTGAAAACTAAGATTTTTTTCATTTGATTGAATTCACAATAATATCTGCTGAGGCTGAAACCACTTTGGGACTCTCTTTCTCCCAATTTAAAAAAAATATTACACATGGTTCACTTTAAGGCTGAACTGAAACATTACCTGAAATGAATATGCGTCAATTGATTGTTATATTTCAAGATCGTTTATAATACAAGTGTGGACGTTATAATGTGTTTTTAACGTTTTTTTCTTTAATATTCCACTGCAATGTTTTGCTACGGTATTGCTTTAGTTGTTTGGTTATGGTCTACTTCCTTACAATCAGATCAGATTTTAAAATTACTGTATCATCACACAGCTTGATTTTTCCTGTGAATTTCTGTTCTGTTGTTGTTGAATCAATAAATTCTTGCTTGATCAATTGATTGATTTGAATTCACAATTACTGTCGGCAATGTTCGTAGAGACCCCGCCCCTTTATGATGGAACTTAGGTGAGAGACCCCGCCCCTTTATGATGGAACTTAGGTGAGAGACCCCGCCCCTTTATGATGGAACTTAGGTGAGAGACCCCGCCGCTTTATGATGGAACTTAGGTGAGAGACCCCGCCCCTTTATGATGGAACTTAGGTGAGAGACTCATGTCTTTCCCTCGGCCCTTGTCGTGCCCAGAGTCATCACACGGAGTCAAACCCCAACCGCATAACTTTTCTGTACGTTTTTTGCTTATTGATTCCAGTTATTAATAATTGTTCTTCTCTCTGGAACAAACTGCCGAGAGTATTACGACAAATATCTGATCCATCTCACGAACTCACCAAAACTGTCACCTTTAGGTTTCACCCCGCACGCCTGTAACTAAAAACTGGAAACACTGCTTTTCCACAATTCCTATCCTGATTCCTCCTCTTCCTCTCGCCTCTCCCGCCCTTTCAATTCTAAACCGCATCTACCTTTGTCGTCTGACTGTCTGCCTGTCTGACCTATTTGAATCTTGAACTGGAACCGATTTTCCTGCCTATCAATATTATATTATGTTTTGACTAGGCGCCTGTGAATAAGCTGGTTCCCGCGACTTGGTTTTTGTGAGCACTGTAGAAATCCTGAAATTGCGATAACGATTACGAATGTCAGTTAACGTCATTTAGCCTTCAGCGAGCGCTATTGGTGTGCTCTTGATGAGGCGCTATATTTACTTTCCATTTATAATTACAGTCATAATTGAAGCACACGAAAGTAATCGTAATCGTAAACTCCCGACTTCTAAAGCGCCACTCAATTGACTTGAAGCCAAGTAGGCCTACACGACACCATCTTATTCACGAGCACTGAGTCGAGTCAGAGGGGTTGTAGAAATTGCGTAAAGGGTAGTCCTAAGGAGGTCCAATGCCGGTTGCCAGGGGTCTGCGGGCAGTGTAGCTGTCGAGGATAGGGTTTCGAGGTGTCCTGCACATTACCTGACAATTTACCGGACAGTCTGGTTTTGCCAATCCGTCCCCCCCCCAGACATTTCAGACGTCACCAGATATGGCGATGTCGGGTAAATAATTATTTTTAGCACTAAGTGTGGAAATAAATCATTCTCGGAGGACCTGGTCATCTGGATATTATAAATATCTATCGCAAGTTCCCAAATTCGTAACAATTACATTTACAAGTAGATCTACTAAATTGCGAAGAGCCGGACCCTAGGTAAACCTCGCATCCCTGAATAGAGCAGAGGAAGGCACCCGTGACCTAGGCCTAGTTAGGGTAAGGCGCCAAGTCTAACTGTCTGACCAATGTCATGTGAAATAACGTAGAATGCCTCTAGGCGATTGGTAAATAAATTGTTGTGAACATACGACGTAAGGCGTTAGTGTGTGCTAGAGTTGATGATGACGTGTTCTCTCTTTGTGTAGTTGACGGCCGGGGTGGGTGAGTTGGTCAAATTTGAGATTGACAGGCCGATCTGTTGTTACTGTTGTTACTTGACAATAGTTAATTTTATTTACGTACAACTGAGTATAACTTGTCGGTGAGTTACATGTATATTAGGGTTCTGTTTCTGGTGATCTAACGAAATAAATCCTCTTCCACCGTCCGTGGGCTTGTGAGAAGGTTTCTCAGTAGCGGCATAGTAATAAGAGTGATCGGCAGACCCGCTGAGAAATCCTTGAATTTAGGAGCTAGCGAAGTCGCAAGCAATGATGTGATAGGGTAACTCCACTAATTGCAAGTAGATTTAGAAGGTTAATCGCTAAGTTCTTGAGTCAGTAGATTCTAAGTAGGCCTATAAGTAACACTGCGATTGTATTATAATTGTATCTGCAGTGTTAAATATACATCAACCTATCAACTAAATATCAGAGGTTGATAAACAAATGTGCATCTTACGCACCAACTAACAGACGATTACCACAATAAGCGTTTTCTGGATAGGACCGAAAGAGGTGATGTTTGTTTGAATGTCTTAGGAACTGCACAGATTACACGCAGCACCATATTGAAAATACTCACGTCACCGAAATGCTTTCGTGCTGTTTCCTTTGCCACTGGATCAAATTTTTCCACGTCACTTAATCTGTCTGGCATGCCTTCAAAATCTTTGCGACTTACAACGCCATCGTTGTCAAAATGTAGTCTCTTGAATTGTGTTTTCATCTTTCGGATCCAGACGTCACTCGTCCTGGGATTTTGACGATTGAACTTTTGGTAATCTTGGAACAACGATGGCAATCAATATTTATCATAGAAAGAAGAATCGTAACAATCGTAATCAGTATTGTTATCTCAAAATTTATGAAGCGCTACTTAAAATGTTATCCAATGCGCTATCGGGCATGAGAACTGAATCTCCTTTGTCTATAACAGAAATTGTTGTGAGCGAGGAAGAAAACGAATTCAATTAATATATTAAAAATACATTAAAGGTAATGACGAAAAGTAGGTACATCAACTGGAGTGCAGTAGAAATACAGAACAGTTAGATAGTTCTAAATATTTTCAGCCGTGGTTCAAACACCGGTAAAATACTACTTGCAAATAGTAATTCTCAGTTTTTTTAAAATTATTTCATTTGTATTAACTAGAAAATAAGAAAGTTAAAAAGATCTCTGCGCTTACCTTCAATTACTTCACTGGACTCTTCTTAGTGGCCCCGAATATGCTCCTATGGAATACCTCTTTTATAGGGGTTTTATGGTCTTATAGGCCTATCACATGCATTTCCACATGCTTCTTTGTCATAATGCTATCTTGATCGATGATGAATTGCTTCATAACAAAAACAGTGTACTTAGACAATAAATATTATACTAAGCTCTGTGATAAAGGACAGATACGCTGGCGGCCGGCTACCCAACCAGAAGCCCAATAGAGGTCACTTGAGGTAAGCCTTTACCAGTGATCCCCAGCTGAGTTTGATTTGTTCCCCTCTACTTTGGTTGCATGTCATAGGGATAAAATAATGTCGTGGGAAATTTAAGCTATAATGTTCTTTATATAACCGATACTATAAATATCTTTAGTGATAACTATTGCCTTTCTGTTGTTCTTTGTCATGAACTTCTTTGTCATAATGGTCTCTTGTTCACATGCTGTCTAAATATCACATGCTCTTTGTCCTTGGACGTCTTTCTAGCAAGTCCATGTCTTTACTCTTCTTTCCGATGTTTTTCATTCTCATCCATTTTCCTTCTTTTCCTTTTCCAAAAGTCTCCCGCAAGTCCTCCTTCTCGTTCTCCACCTCATTTCCTTTTCCGGTTCTCTTGTCTTTCTCATGTCCTACTCATGCTTTCTTCCAGTCATTCTCGTGTCATCTACATGTCCTCCTCGTGCCCTACTCATGTCCTGCTCTTGTTCTTCTCATTGTACTCTTGTCCTTTTCATGTACTCTTCGTGTCCTCCTCGTGTCCTCCTCTTGTCCTTCCCTTGTCCTTCTCTTGTCCGTATATACTCTTCTTGTCCGTTTCATGTACTCATCTTTTCCTCCTCGTGTCCTCTTGTTGTCCTCATGCTGTCTTCATGTCCTCCTCTTGTCCTTCTCTTGTCCCCTAATCTCCTGCTCCTTCTCATCCTACGTATCTTTCTCTGTCCATGTCATGCTTCATTCTCGTCATCGTATCTTTTGGTCATCAGATATCTTCATCTCTTTCCTCCTCCTCTCCTTCCTCTTCTTCCTCCTCCTCCACTCTCCCCTCTCCTCCTTCTTCTTTCCTTCCCCTCCCTAACTCCCTCCTCCTATTCCTCTCCTTCCTCTCCCTCCTCCTCTCTCCCCTCTTCCACTTCCCCGTCGGTATCCATTCCAATGCAAGGCATCGACACCAAATCCTCCCTGGAAAGCCCTTCCCCTTCCCTCCCTCCCTACTTCCATCCTTCCTCATATATATTCCATCCATTTCTATCTCAGCTTCCGATCGTATTGATCGATGACATCGCCACCCAGCCGTCCATTGCCAAACACCCTCCAAAAACCAACCCCAACCCTTCCCCCAAACCCTTCCCTAATCCCACCCCAGCTCTTCTCTCCGCGTCCTAACACCGCGTCGTGTCAATGCACACCTAGCGCCACACTGCGACCGACTATTACGCCATTAGCGTCTGCCGGATATTTAGCCACGACGATGCTAACAACTGCCGAAGATATATCCAGGCGCCAATCATTATTTAGCGCCGGGAATTTGGCGCCAATTACACACGTCGCCAGACGAAGAAAATCGCAGCGGATGCGGTAAGAATAGGGGCTATCCTTCTATCTGTCTCCGTCTCTCTCTATTTCTTGTTCTGAATCTGTCTGTCTCTGTTTTTCTGTCTCTCTCTGTCTGTCTCTCTGTATGCCTCTTTGCCTCTGTCTGTCTCTCTGTCTGTCTCTCTGTCTGCCTGCTGTCTGTGTCTGTGTCTCTGTCTCCCCCCCCTCTCTCTCTCTCTCTGTCTGTCTGTCTGGGTCTGTATCTGTGTCTGTCTGTCTGTCTGTCTGTCTCCCTCACTCTCTCTATCTTTCTCAGCATAGTCAATGGTAACGGAACAGATCGTTGCGCTGATACAAACAGAGGCTCAGTGTTCAAATTTGATCAATACAATCGAAAAAATCGTAATAGTAATCGTAACCCATGGATTTATCGACGCCGCATAAAGCTAAGCAGTGAACCTGGCATAATTATTTTATCCTCTCCGCGAATATCCTATAAATAAGCCGTAGTCTGTTTACGTTTTCCTTCCGTTTGTTTGTTTGTTTGTTTGTTTGTATATTTGTTTGTCCGTTGTCTAAAGGCTCCGAAACGGAACGCTTTAGCGATTTACAAAATTTTTCAAAACATTATTACGCCACGTCTTGATCAACGCGACTATTTTCAGCTCGCAATTTTATTTAAACGCCGATATATGGACATTTTAAATTATCAACTGCTTCGACGAGGCTATCTTATAATATATCATGGCCATTTGTCCACGTCACACTGGCTAAATAGGCCCTATGCAATCTTAAATTACGTCACGCCTGCTAATTATGCAATCTTACGTCACGCAGGCTAACGGCAGAACTTCGTCTATTATTTAACAAATAATTCGCCTATTATACAATACAATACAATACAATTAGACATTTATAGCGCGCTTTAACAAGACAAGTCTTGCACGAAAGCGCGTTTGCGCTGTGTTCTTAGTCATAGTGTAATGAGAATAGATGAGTTTTTAGTTTTGATTTAAATTGCGTAACAGATGAACATTGACGGATTGTAACTGGGAGACTGTTCCATTCTCTGGGTCCAGAGACAGCAAAAGCACGATCTCCAAACTTCCTCTTAGTGCGAAGAACGGTAAAGTCTCCTCGTGTGGCCGATCTGAGTCCTCTAGGATTTGAAGCAGAGCATGGCACGACCATGGATTTCATATATGAGGGTGAGGTTCCAGAATGGATATGGTACATGAGGAGGGAGATTTTGAAAGCGATACGGGCGCGAATGGGAAGCCAGTGTAGTTGTTGAAGAGATTGTGTGATGTGGTCTCTGGGACCAAGGTCTTTTATTAGGCGAGCTGCGGCGTGCAGAACAGATGTTAGAGGTTGTAGCGTTGATGTGGGAAGACCAGATAGAACGGAATTGCAGTAGTCGATGCGAGAGATGACAATTATAATTTAGAGATAACCCGTGTAGTACGGGGAACAAATAATACGCCTATATAAGGTAGAGAAAACCCGTGTAGTACGGAAAACAAATAATATTGCCTATATATAAATTTGCTTTGACCGTGCAGTACACGGGCAAAGCAACAATGTTCACCTCTAAATATCGTTTCCATTCAGATATATGGACATTCTTTAAATATTTGAAGCCCATCAGCAAATATAGTAAGTAAGTAGTCTTTATTTGCAGCCGTTAAAAATTACGCCTGGGCAAAACCCGGGCGAACGCCGGGTAAAAATGCTAGTATCCTATAAGTACAGTTTAACATTCTTCTTCATTCAGAATCTGTTTTACATTTAACATTTCTTGTGTTTGACATCATATCAATGCTGAAAAGGGTATCAGCATTGACATATTCTTTTGTTAATGTGATTTTGATGTTATGTTTATGTTAGGCCCTATCTTGTATAAATGTTATCTTATGTTTGTGTTATCTTATGTTTTTGTTTGTTTGTTTGATTTTTAGCCCAAGGCTTACTCCACTTTAGGTATCTGTTGGCTGTCTTTCTTTTCCTATCTGTATTTTTTACATGTTTATGTGTCCCTATTTAGCGGGATCCACGATCCCTTCTGGGCCTCCGTGTAGCCAGTACATGTCAAACCGTTGCCTAATTGTTTCATTGTTCGTTTTCACTTCTGATGGCTACTGAAATATAATGATTGATTGATTGATTGACAATAGCTGCAAGCTATTGTTTATTGGCATCAGATATCATCCTATCACAAGAACTGTATCCTCGACGTTATTAACTGTTTTATGTTTATGTCGTTAAACAATAGGCCTAAATACTAAAGAAATTGTAAAGTTCGGTTTTGACGCCTTAAATTCGTGTCTGTCGGATGCTATGAATTCATTTTCACTGCACTGTATATTATTTAAATTGCCGTCAACGGCCTTTGATGTCATATGACGACGTTAAACCTTTGTCTAATAATAATAATCATCTGCGCAACCACTATAGCGAGAACAATGCACGCTCCCCCCGCCTGGTGGGGACTGGCGAGAGAAAAGGACAAATCCCGCATAGAACGACTGAGTAACAGATTAAAACGCTCTGGTTTAATTCAGTCAGATTCCCCTTCTACGAATGTTCTTGCTAATAAAGCAGAAACTTCACTCTTTAAGGCCGTCCACTTAAATGAGAATCATTCACTCAGATGCCTTTTTCCTAACCAACATTTTACGCCCTATTTTTTTAGGGTCAGACCACGTAACTTTAGCCTTTCTGACAAGGACTCACGAAATTTTATATCTCGTATGTTATTCCTGAACTCTTACTAAGCGATTATTACTTCATACTATAATATCTAGATGTATTTTTTCTATGTACACAATTAACGAATATTATGACATGAGGATAATTCCTCTTCAGTTACAAAGTCAGCGGCCCTGACAGTCACAAGATGTCGCTAAACATGTGACATAAAAATATCAATGCTAGGCTACGCTTATGGAACTTCAAACTCTTTCGTGATGTTAAATATTCCACTATTATTTTTGTTTCAGTAGATATTGTAAGGTAAGAATTTAAGAACGACGTTTACTGACATCAACACCACAAGGTGTTGATAGGCACTGGATAATAATAAAATTACGCAGCGATTAAACACCTTTAAATATCTTTTCACAAAATTATATATTTAACGTCTTAGATTGGGCATAGTTGAAAATATTAAATATTAGTATCAGATCAAATCTATTACAAACATATAGTTGAACACATTCCTTATGATTAAAATACCAATAAACACAAAATATGTGGGATTAATGGTCATTTCATTATTTCATTGCATTTTCTAATGATATTACATTGTTTCATAGGAAAATGTTTAATGAAATGTTTAATTAAGTATTCTGTCATGTAAATAATTGTTAACATGCATTCTTGTAAATACACGGTGGTTCAATGAAAAGTAAGCCAAACTTTGTATGTCATTATAAGTACTTCTAACATGAAAACAGTATGTCTGTCTGCCTGTCTCCGTCTGTCTGGATGCGTGTCTATCTGTCTGTCTCCTTATCTCTTCTATGTCGTATGTCTGTCTTTCTCTGTCTGTCTGTCTGCCACTACCAATGACGCGGCAACGTTTTCTTCAGTGCGCGGACGATTGGTCATAGGACGATTGGTCATAGCCTATCATAGGGCCTACCGGTCATCTATAGGTCCTATCGGCGATGGGACTATCGAAGGCTATCGAAGGCTAAAACAAAGAAGTTTTTAAAACATGAAAACTATTTACTGGATCATTTTAATGTGAAATACGTAATACAAAATACGAACAATACGTAAAAGTCTAGAACGCCATCAGATTTTTCACTACTTGAATGAAACATGAGACAAGGCACGCAGATATGTGAGAATGTCGGTTTTCTCGTATGTTCCCACTGCCCTCATAACACGATCTTTCGTGAGTTGAAACCTGCATGTAATTATCTTAATAAGTGTCTTGATTGGCACTGATTGTATTTGTCTAAAAGCGATGTAGGCTATGCCCCGGTGCGTTAAGCTAAAGCTACGAATATCCATAACCAACGACTACAACGAATTATGTCGGTTTATTAGCGGCATAATTATGAACAATCGTCCTATGACCAATCGTCCGTATGACCAATCGTCCGTATGACCAATCGTCCTATGACCAATCGTCCTATGACCAATCGTCCGGATACCCGTCTGCCACTACCAATGCCGCGGTCGACTGACCCTGTTACGCTAATTTTTCGAAGCAATTTATCTAATCCGCTTCTGGTCCAATGTTTTTCTGGAAACTCTCGTAGAAATTGACGGCTGCTGTAATTCTTGGAATTCCTCAAACCTTTTATCATGTGTAAATCTTCATTACTAAAAGGCATTTTTTTCGGAAATCGCTAGTTTCTTGTTTATGTTTTTTTATCGTATTATCGTCTGCTTTTTTGAGTAGGAAATATAAACCGGAAGTCATACAAATAAAAAAAGTAAGTATGTGCATATTTTATTTTGAAATATTATTAATAAAATATAGGTCAAGTTTTAATATTTGTTCATAAAGTTTGGCTTACTTTTTATTGAACCACCGTGTAGATGTATGTTAAAATAAAATGTGTATATAATACATGTATATAATATTATATTACACATCTGTGCTGAATTTCTGTTTGCAAATAGCATTACATGTTATTTTAGAAAACTTAAAGAAGTACTGTTAATAACTTTGTAAACATATTTGAAAAGAGCTAAAATAGCCAAAAAAAAGCTGATATAGCCAAAAAAAGAGCTGATATAGCCAAAAAAGAGCTGAAATAGCCACCAAAAAAAGAAACAAAAGGAGAAAAAGGAAAAAAAAAAAAAAAAAAGATGTTAAAAAAGAATTACAATAAAAAGAGCCAATGGGCCAAATATAACGGAGATACAATACTTTAATATGTATCAAATCAAATAATATGTATCTATCAAATATTGTTAATATTGTTAATAAGATTGAGGAGAAAACAGTTATTAACATTATACGGAAATGAACTTAATCCGTCAGAAACTTTAAATACGTCTACATCTTATCAGAAACGGAATCAAAGCCAAGAAAAGAAAAAGAAAACTGTTGATAGAAATTATATGAAAATGAACTTAAATCGTCAGAAACTTTAAATACGTCAGCATCTTATCAGAAACGGAATCAAAGACGAGAAAGGAGAAAGAACATTTGTGAGAACATTAGGCCCTACAAGAAAATGAACGGAAATACATCAACAACTTTAAAGACGTCAACAGCCTTTGTAGCTATAGGATGACGTTAAATATTGGATTATGTATATGGGCATAGTTGATCATACAAACAGAACTACAGTCTTCACTTTTTCATCTTGTCAAAATACATTGAAAAAATCTCATATAAAAATGTTTAGATAAAAATTGACTTTACGACAAAGAATAAAATTATATTACCTATCAGATGGCTAAATCTCGATGTAAACAAATTAATTATGAAAATTAAGATAATATTATTCGTGAAATGCAAGGTCGTGTCGATAAGGATATCAGCATTGACAACCATTAGATAATATCTATGATCGCTGAGCACTCACGAATGACAATCTTACGCTGCGCTTAAACACCTTAAAATTGCATTTTGACAAAGTTCTATGATCCATACTTGCACACAATCAAACTCTGTTTGCATACCCTTTGAAATGAATTCCTCAACGCTATATATTTGACACTTTCGTTGAACTTTTAATAGAAGGACGACGTCAATCATCCATGTGATGAAATAGTGTCACTAAAGTGCAACTAACTTAAGAGCTGTAATATGCCAAAACTGATCTTTGTCGGCGGCAACGGCCTATGTTGTCATAAGCTGCCCTTAAAATGTGGACACACACAACTAACTTACTAAAGCTTAATTGTCGGTGTAGCCCTATTTTGCCTTCCGAATACAGAAACTAATTTCTGTCGACGTCAACAGCTTTTGTTGTCATAAGGTATCGTTACACTCTGGATCCATCCAAACAAACTCCGCCAATGTCCGTATTCTTTAAGTGCCAGTCCTACGCCTAGATTAAAGAGGTAGGCAACGCCAATCACCTGTGTTATGACACAGTGTCGTTATACAGGAAACTATAACCGCAAGTATCACCGAGCAAAAAGGAAACGACCAAGGTACGGTGGTTAAAGTCAACGACTCAACGTATATGAAAACTACAAGATGATATTAAGACCTTGAATTCCGTTACAGGATTTCATCTGGTTGGCCTCCAAAGAATGTTAGGCTAAACTTTGACACCCTTAGAATAAGCTGCTCCTTTAGACACCCTTTAAAGTTATTCAGAATATTATATTAAAGGTCTGCGCATTATCGCATTTTAATCATTTCAGCTCAAAAAACTTTGCTGTAGAGTCGTAAACAAAAACACAGGCTTGTCTCAAAACATTTGTGGGAATACCAATTTTTAATATGTGTGAGCAGATCTATAAAATATTAATCCAATTCATTATCACGAAATTTTCATGTTTTTAAAACCTCGGAATATAAAAATGAACTCTGAATGAAGAGGGGGTGGTCCATAGTGTAGTGCTAACATCATTGGCGTGAAGAGCAGTGGGTAGCGGGATTGCTTCCCGTACCCTCCCAAAGGTCCACTCAGCCTATCATTCGCGAGATGGTGCGTTGGTAAAATGAGATGTAGGACGTGATCGGCGCCTTGCATGGCTGTCGTATACAGTTAAATTCGACTCCTGTAATAACTTGAATTGTTTGAACTGTTTCAGTCTGATATTAAACGAAGATTATTATTATTATGTTTTTTAAGGTAAGCAACAATACTCTTGGTTACGTTTCACGAGGTAATTCATCATAAATAAGACCCTGTGTCTCGGATACTCGTTTTAAAAATTAATTATACATTATTCGGACCTAATGTAGTGGAAATGTCTATAAATTGTGCCATTCTTTTTTTTAAAGAGATACAATCCAAAAGACGCTAGCAGCGGAGTTTAAATACCTTTAAATCGCTTCCTCCTGTTGCTATAAAGTCACAAAGTCGAACATTTTGCTTAATAACTGACGCGAAATTTGCGAATGTATGGCTTCAGCAATTTTTGTGTAATGACTAAGCTAAATTTGCTGCTTTAAGCCAAAAATAATATTTTCTGTTGACGTCAGAGGCGTTTGTCGCCTTAAGATGTCGTTTCAAAATGGAAGCATCAATCTTTATTGGAGCCACTGTATCGCTTAATCGCAATTACCCTATCGACAGAACTTGGCTCAGAGGCTGAACATCCATGGTATCTGTCAACTGTCGAGGGAATTCGTTAATTGGTTCCACGTGTGTGCGTGGGCCCGCCACTGGTGACTCGTCTAGTTTACTGTGCATTCTTTTATTAACTGACGTGATAGTCTAGTTCGTAATGACATTTAAGAGCAAAAGTTATGGGCTAGGCGAGAATAGACCTCTGATTTGCTTTTGCTCCTTTGGGGGCGCTATATAAATGTTCAGTAACAACATTTATTACAAATATTGGAACTCCGTCACAGCAGATTCCGGGTGGTAATGTAATGCAAATCTTCGAAAATTTCACAGCGCCCACAAAAGCCACGTCAGGGAGACCAGCTTATTCACCGGCGCTATATCAAATCAAGTCCGCAATAGCCAAACTCCTCTGTTCGTTCCGGTGCCAGGTCAAAATCCGGGGAGGTCAAGCCGAGGAGACAGCATGGTGCTACGGTGGCAGTCGGTGATGATGGTGGTCGTGTGGTGGCGCAGTGGTACCAGTCCAAATCTAGATAAATGAGGAGGGCGATGATAATCGTTTATGTTATGACACAATCTCGTTAAACAGCAACTATTGTAAAGAACCACTCCGCAATACCTAACTAAAAGATAGGAAGCACTATATCAGTATCGAGGATTTAACTGCATCTGTTTCGAAACAAAAGTCTGTGGAGAAAGCTTCAGTAAACATCAGGATTGAAAGAAAATTTCAACGCAAACGCACAGAGTTAAACTATTCGCCAGATATCAAATCACTGCGACAAAGCAAGAAAGAAATCGCGGAATTGTTTATAGCCATCTCCAGGGCCATGCATTTCGTGCACAATCCATAAGTGAGTATAGAACGAACGAAACTGGATTCTTATCGCACCCGATGTGATCGGTTTTCCTCGTTCACTCATGGACATATGGCGGAGGGAGGGAAGCCATACAAGCATGCCGATCTAATGGCCACCCGCCGATTAGACATCGCCGCGAATTAGAGTCGGGTCGTGGGGGATTTTGTCATCATCGGAAGGCGCTTATGGCGGACGATAGGCCGCAAATGGGAGACCATTAGATGACCCAACATCGGCCGAGCAAGTAAGAGGATAAGCAATATTGATATGTCTGGAGATTGACTGTTTGATAGCAGATAAAAAATAGTGGCCATCCACAACTGCCGTTGAAGAGCGCAATCTGGCGAGAGAAGTGTTCGCTGATATGAAAATGGGCGAAATCGGAGTATTTGGAAGAGAAAATAAAACGTCGCATCTCACAATGGTTGTGACGTAAGCAGGGTAGGAGTTTCAAACAAAGGCCATTTATATGTAAGGTCTTTGGTTTCAAAGGTCAACGTACTCCAGGATGACCCGTGAAAATCGTTCAAATTCGAAATGACCTGAAGAGGAATTCAGAGAACGGAAAGAAGGATTTATCATGCAGTCCATAGACTCCATACTGTCCATCCCAAAAACAGTCAGTCAGGCAATTATTCATTCCTGCAGTCAGTCAGTCAAGCAGGCAGTTAATCAGGCTTAGTCAGCCATTCAGTTAGGCATTCATTCATTTATTCATTCATTCAGTTAGTCAGTCAGTTAGTTTATTAGTCAGGCAGTCAGTCAACGAACAGGCATATAAAGTATAAGGAAACAATATATCGATCAGTTTTTCAAACAGTTTCAATCTATTAATCGGCCCTTCGTTCTCACAGTGAGAAAAGAATTTGGGAACGCAGTTTGGTCTGATGAAAACCTCATATAAAAATCGTTTTGGCTATGGAGGAGAGGGTTGGGGAGTTGGCGTTCGAATTCTCCTCTCCTCTCCTCTCCTCTCCTCTCCTCTCCTCTCCTCTCCTCTCCTCTCCTCTCCTCTCCTCCTCTCCTCTCCTCTCCTCTCCTCTCCTCTCTCCTCTCCTCCTCTCCTCTCCTCTCCTCTCCTCTCCTCTCCTCTCCTCTCCTCTCCTCTCCTCTCTCTCCTCTCCTCTCCTCTCCTCTCCTCTCTCCTCTCTCCTCTCCTCTCCTCTCCCTCCTCTCCTCTCCTCTCCCTCTCCTCTCCTCTCCTCTCCTCTCCTCTCCCTCTCCTCTCTCTCTCCTCTCCTCTCCTCTCCTCTCCTCTCCTCTCCTCTCCTCTCCTCTCCTCTCCTCTCCTCTCCTCTCCTCTCCTCTCCTCTCCTCTCCTCTCCTCTCCTCTCCTCTCCTCTCACTCACATGTCACGCAGTTCTGCTGATAAAAAGCGACCGGAAATCCAATACAAAGGACGATTTCTTCTTTCCAGCGAAATTCCATCTTCCACTTCCTCGTCAGTTGGCGTCTAAGGCGAGCGACGTCGTCTCCGTCGATGCATTTCCATTCGCAGCAGAAACGTCAAAATGGAATTTCTAATATTACATGAGACCAAACGACACCGAAAGGAGGATATTCTTTCTATGCAAACTGACCGATTCTATTCAGTCCGAAACATCTCTCTGTCTCTTTGTCTGTCTGTCTGCCTACACTGTTTTTCTTTATACATGTATATGTATATACGTATGTATGTATGTATGTATGTATGTATGTATGTATGTATGTATGTATGTATGTATGTATGTATGTATGTATGTATGTATGTATGTATGTATGTATGTATGTATGTATGTATGTATGTATGTATGTATGTATGTATATACATATATGTATGTATGTATGTATGTATGTATGTATGTATGTATGTATGTATGTATGTATGTATGTATGTATGTATGTATGTATGTATGTATGTATGTATGTATGTATGTATGTATGTATGTATGTATGTATGTATGTATGTATGTATGTATGTATGTATGCATGCATGCATGCATGTATGTATGTATGTATGTATGTATGTATGTATGTATGTATGTATGTATTTATGTACGTATGTCTGCACTCTTTGTCCACATATTTGTTTTTCTGTTTGTCCGTTTTCTGTGTCAGTCTGTATGCGTGTCTGTGTTTCTGTCTGTCTGTCCATCTGTTTATCTGTCTGTCTCATAATCTCCTATCATGTATTGGCAAGAGGCCTATGGCTTCATAAGCCGTGTGTAATTTCATCAGCAATTACCTTGGGTCTTAACAAAAACCTTATTGGTGATAATAGTCCATATAGTATTCTCTAAGAAGGTATGGTTTCTAACGTTTATCATTCGAATACAGTGGCGTCTGCCAATGGGGGTTGGGAGAACGATCTTTCCCGTGGTTGCATGAAGTGGGAGGGGGTTAACATTTCGGACATAAACTGGGGTCTGTCAATTTCTGTATATTAATTTACAGTTCTGTGTCTTTTATATATGAATCAACCGAGAGTGGAGGTTTGTTCTCCCAGTCCAGTGGGGGGGGTTAAACGCCGCTGCTCAAATATGTTAGTCATTAACACGTGCATTGGTTGGGGGCAATTGAATCTGTATTGGCTGTGGGTTTCAGAGCTGTGGGTTATGAATTATATCGTTCATGACCTTAGATTCTGCATGTGATAACATGCATTGGTTGAGGATATGGAATATGTTGGCTCTAACGTATATCGTCTGTGGCCTTCTAAGGAATCTAAGCTATGGATTACAAAGTGTGGTCTGAATGTGTACCACACGGGTAGTCTACCTGACTATGACGTGAATCAGTTGTGGCTTTGACAGCCACGAAATTATAGCGTACTTCGCTCATGGCCATAGATTCTGCTTGCGATAGCAGGCATTGACTGAGGACGTGGAATCTGTTGGCTCTAACGCGATTATTTTAGGTCTGTTGAAGCTGCGTTTTGGTTGAGGTCATTGGAGGTGTGCATCATAATGTCTACTTTCGTGTCGTATAGATATTTTGTGCATATTGTTTAGTGACTCATTCACCATTGGTTTAAACTTGCATGGGTTATAAAGTAACCTTTGAGGCTTTTGAAATTACAAGATATGGTTCATAGTTGTGAGCTTATAAGTCCTTAGTTGTGCGGTGTTGCTAGTGGCCTTTGTAAAGACACTTTGGTAAACGTGTAGTTTAGCGTCATAAATTATCCGCCATTGCATGGGTTTCAGCGTTGATCGAAAACAAGTTGGACTGACGAAGCGAATTCTTCCTAAGTAGAAGTCGGATTACTGAGAATAATTTTTGCTTAAATACAGTAGAAGTGGGATTGACGAAAAGAATCTAGCTCAAATAGAAGCTGGACGGTTCAAACATAATTCTTAATTAAACAGAAGTTGTATCGATGAAAAATAATTCCTGCTTAAATAGAAGCTGGATTGATGAAACGATTTCTTGCCTAAATGGATGCTGGGTTGATGAAAAGGATTCTTGCATAGTAGAAGTTGGAATGATGAAAAATAACAATGCTGCAATGGGCGACTAATTTACGACGCTAAACTACACGTTTACGGTACCGACACTTTGTCGTTAAAACAAACTACTTAACTTACCGATTATAGCTTATTGAGAAAAGTTTCGCTTTTTTAGACACCCTTGTAATTGTTTCTTTCAAAGACATATTTAGGTCATTTTCGTTGCAATGTTATGAAATCTACAGAAAGCATTCGTATACAACGAGATCAACGTCAACGGCTATGGCAACAACAGGCTGCCAGTAAAGAGATAGATAACATGAGTTATTGTTATAATTAATTACTAGATGTTTGCCCGTCCTAAGACGGTTAAAGGAACAAAAGTAACAAAAGCAACAAAAGATATCCAGCGACCTCTGGCGGTGACTACTCCATGGCTGCGTCAGTCTCGTAGGGACTTCTAACGGTGAGTAATGCGCGAACCTTGCGCCCTCTAGTGGTGATACTCGCAGGCCTGCGCCAGTCTCGAGCGACCTCTAAAGGTGAGTAATGTGCGAACCTTGCGCCCTCTAGCGGTGACTAAGCGCTGGCTGCGCCAGTCTCGAGCGATCTGTAACGGTGACTAATGCGCGGCGGTCGGGCGTGTCTGGTTGCTGGCCGCTGCGCGGCTGACTGTCTGGTACTCGAACGAAACAGCGATACACGACGCACAGCCATACATACTTGAGAAAGGATCCTGAGTGGCCGAGTGGGTTGGTAGCCTGCTCGTCACGCCGGCGCCCCGGGTTCGCTTCCCGGTCGGGTCGGTTTATCAGAGATTAATTTCTCGGATCTTTACTGCGGGTGGCTCGGTCGCATTATAAACGTCGAGTACAATACAGCACACAATACAACACATCACAATACAACTGGGGTGCGGTGGTTTAGGGGTATGTTCGGTGCCTTGCAGCTTGAGGGTTGCAGGTTCGAATCCACCTCAAAGCCGCCGCGTAGGGACCCTGTGCAAGTCCTTCACTCGCAATTGCTCATGCGCTTCGGCGTGAAACTCCGATTCAGCGTTCGCGCAGTAGTCGGGAGCGCCTCTGAATGGGAAATCTGGTAGAGGCGCTATAACAAGTGTTCAAATACAATACAATACAATACATGGCATGACATTTCTGTTCTATTATATTATTAATTGTTGCTGTTGTTGGTGTTGTTATTGCCATAAGATGTCGCTAAACTCTGGGTTCATTCATCTGTATATTTAAACCCCGGCACTGCTCGCACTCTGTCAGAGCCAGTCTCCAGCCTGGAGAAAGGAGGAGGGCGACGCTATTCAGTTTTGTTATGACACAGTGTCGTTATAGAACAACCTACCAACCAATTTATCTCTTTTGAGAAATTTTTTTTGCAAGGTAAAATCGGCGTTAACGGTTCTGGTAGCCAGAAGATGTGGTTATAAAAGGGTAAAATATAATGATCAGTCTGGCATTGTCTGTCATTCTGACGTCAGATGGGTATCAATGATGTCTGTCAATGACACTGGTTTGATACCGCTTCAGCTATCAGACCGTGACCTCTGGTTAGAACAAAAATTGAGGTTTGCATACAATCGTCAACATAGACACCTCTTAATTGCGAATTCAGCGATTATATATTATGCCGTTTATTATCTAAAGCAATTTTTGCAAAGAAATAATTTAGTTTAAATAAACGGCTCTGGCAGCCACAAGATGTCCTTAAAATCTGCAAATGCAGTCACTGCATCTTCAATTCTTCATTGTCTGTTTTTCTAACGCTAGATTGGTATCAATGATGTCTACTAATGGCACTGGTTTGATACAGCTTCGTCTATTTGAGTGTCTTTTGATTAGAACGAAATATTAATTGGTATACAAATCGAAACAGAGTACGCCAGCTTTAAGGAATATATCCAGCAAACACGTTCTCTTGATGAGAAAGAAATAACTGAGAAACTAGGCCTACTGTGATTGCTGGAAGCGTAGCTGACCTCTTTATATGCTAAGTACTGGAACTCAACTTCTAGAAATTACTGGATGTGCTAGAAAACTATGATTCATACAGTATTTAGGAATTATACAACTGCATTTGATATTGCTCTCCATCTAAAGTTCAGAATTGAACACACGACCATACTTCAGAACATCGATGACGCTGAGCAATTGTGAGTACTCAAGGTCCCTAGACAGTGATCGCCTCAGTGCAGACTCAAACCCGTGCTCTATATAGTTTAGTATGCGTCTTATAAGCAGGGTTAGGGCAACTAAGTGTTTTAGTTGTTGTAACTGAAAAAATGTTGGGATCAGGAAGCAAAACTATCAGATTCCCACGAATCTTCATTTTTTGAGTGCAGCATATTAAAAACATTAGATTTTGACATGACATGTGCTGGCGTTCCTTGGTAACCTGTAAAATGTTTCGACTACTCCAGCACTTTTCTGACAACTTAAACTCTCGGACAACCGCTATGAAAGTTAAAACGTCGCTTCAAAAGCACGGTTTGTTACCAATTATATTGATTTTTGCTCGAAACTGTTCTTGTGCTACTGTGAGCAAACTGATGCAGTTCGTCTTTGGTCCATAAGTGTCGCGTTCAAGGCCTTAGCTGTTATAAGATGTCATTATGACGATTATTATGAAAAGCATGATAGGCCGATGTCATTGCGATAAATAACAATGTCCGAAATGACTATCAAAAGGACATTATAAGAAGATTTTCACTGTGTCTCCACCACTCTGTCTGTCTGTCTGTCTGTCTGTCTGTCTGTCTGTCTGTCTGTCTGTCTGTCTGTCTGTCTCTATCTATTTGTCTCTCTCTGTCTGTCTCTGTCTGTCTGCCTTTCTCTCTCTGTCTGTCCCTGTCTGTCTGTTTCTGTCTCTGTCTCTATCTCTGTCTCTCTGTCTGTCTGTCTGTCTGTCTGTCTCTATCTATTTGTCTCTCTCTGTCTGTCTCTGTCTGTCTGTCTTTCTCTCTCTGTCTGTCCCTGTCTGTCTGTTTCTATGTCTCTGTCTCTATCTCTGCTCGTTGGATTAAACGCAATTCGGATTACTGAATAGACCGCCTCTCTCTCTCTCTCTCTCTCTCTCTCTCTCTCTCTCTCTCTCTCTCTCTCTCTCTCTCTCTCTCTCTCTCTCTCATTCACTGGGATTTCAGCCAGCTTGTCTTCCTTGTCTTCCTCAGTCTGCCTTTCTGTCTCATCGGACTAACCTATGAAATTGACAGAATCGCAAATCCGTTATGGAACACCATCTTCTGATTACCTGTTAATGCCAGCTTTAATTTTTTTAATACAGAAAGCAGCTTAGAGGATGCGAGCTTTATAGTTGAGTAGGTAAATTGTAAACCCTCTTCCCATATTAGGAAAGAAGCTCAGCTACAGTCTGTTTATGACTTCCATGGTAACGTATAGGTCGTCGTCAACTTTCCTCTCAGTCAAAAGATGTCGTTATGCAATCGAAATAATTATCTAAGAATATTTTGCTCTGTTAAGACACCTTTAAATCGGTTCATGCAGCGCTATATATTTCGAATATCGTCTAACTCCGCAATTTAATCAAAACATTTAACATTTAATCGCTGTTTAATCAAAAAAATATTTTTCATCAATGGAACTTTTATTTAGCAAAGAACTATTCTCATGGTTCCAGCTTCTACTTAAGGAAATATTATTTTTTCAATCCAGCTTCTATTGCATCAAAAACTTAGTTTCATCAATCCAGCTTCTATTTACGGTAAAAATTATTCCCACCAATCCAACTCATATTTAAAGACATATAAATGGTTTAATGAATCCCACATTCATTTAAGGAAACCACTTTTTTCATGAATCCAGCTTCCATTTTAATTTAACGATATAAAAATAATTTACCAACCTAGACTACGGGTTTGCCCAGAAATGGTTTAAATCTCAACTGTGATCTCTGTATTCGATTGCCGAGTTAACGGTTAGAAGTTATAATCGGTTTTGTGGAGGAATTGTATAATTTTCTGAACGGAAAGTTTCGATTGTCACTAATGGAATATTTCGATGAGTTTGGCCGTGGAATATCTTAGCAAGGTTTCTATTGGAGCATCATTGTGACTAGGCTATATCGTTGTCTGGAATAACATTTCAACTTGTTTTGGCAAGTCTTTCTGTCGATATATCCACGCAATTCATATCTCATTGTGTAGAACTCCGCAATTAGATAGCAAGTCCTGCCTTGGAAAGACTGTATTATGCAATAGTAACGGTGAAAACTGTTAAAAGCTGCAATATGCCAAACTAATTTCTGCCGACGGCCGTTGTTGTTATAGGCTGTCGCTAAACTCTGGATCCATCCATGCAACTCCGCCACTAACTCCAAAACTGCTCGTAATCTGGCATTGCCAGTCCCAAGCCTGGAGAAAGGAGGAAGGCGACGTTTAGGCTATCATCTTTGCTATGACACAGTTTCGTTAGACAGCAACTAACTAACTAACTAACTAACTAACTAACTAACTAACTAACTAACTAACTAACTAACTAACTAACTAACTAACTAACTAACTAACTAACTAACTAACTAACTAACTAACTAACTAACTAACTAACTAACCGCTGCTAATACAATCGCACTGGGAGCGCCTCTGATTGGTGTTCACTGTGAGAGGCGCTTTATAAATTTATAAATACAATACAATACAATACAATACAATCCGATAAGACACTCGATTCCAATATTGAACCAATTCGCAAATAACTTTATTAAGACGATGCCTATCTGCAATGTTCCTATGCAACAGGAAACAGAGTCGGCGGCAATGGCATATGCGTGATTTTAGGGGTACATAATTATGGGTACCCATATCCACCAACTTTTGGGACTGAAGGGTACTCCGACTTTTCGTAATCAGAGGAAACAATGGCCATTATTATTTTCTCTTAGGAAGACCTTCATTTGAGTCCTCAAGACTAGAAACAATCACAGAGCATCATCAACGTTATCATCACCTTTCGCTGTCATCTTCATTGACGATTACAACGCAATGATGATGATCATGATGAAGAAGATGATGATGATTATTATAATATTAATAATAATAATAATAATAATAATAATAATAATATTATTATTATTATTATTATTATTATTTATTATTAATTATTATTATTAATAATTAATAATAAATAAATAATAATTATTATTTATTTATTATTACAATGGAGGAAATGATAAGACGGACGGAAGACAGGAGACGTTGGACGAATATTGTTATGATGCGGCCGACCCTCGAAGCGAGGATGGCTGAGAACAGAAGAGATTTATTATTATTATTATTATTATTATTATTATTATTATTATTATTATTATTATTTTTTTTTTTTTTTTTTGCCCGAGGTATCTATAATCCCTCAGGTGTCAGATATTAATATGCAATGTTTACTCTGGAGTGGCCATCCTTGTCAAGATCTGGAAGAACAAAAGTGCCGTGGAATGCAACAGCGTTGAAACGTTGGATTATTATTATTATTATTATTATTATTATTATTATTATTATTATTATTATTATTATTATTATTATTAAAATGGCGCAAAAACGGCGCTGTAATGATTATAATTATTTAACTGTAATTAAAGAAAAACGATGCGAAATTTGTTTCCCCCTTCCTAGACCAAAGTTACGTTCCTGGACCGTGGTCAATGGTAGTCTTTAATCTACCCCAATAATTGGTGTGATGGTCGATACGATTATGATGATAATGGCGGCGGTGGTGGTGGTGGTGATAATGATGATGAAGACGACGACATTGACGAGAAGAGGTTCTATTGTTGTGAAATGCAGTTACCTTCAGAAGTTAAGTACGAGTTATAAGCGACCTGGTAAAGATTGCTAAACACTCGATTTTGTTAACAATATTTCACTCTCTTTAGACACCTTTAAATCGCGTTTCACTTCTATATATAGCTAATTTTCGTCTGGACGTATGGAATAGCATCTTTACCGATAGAAAGGCTAGATCTTAAAATCAACGCATTCATTCAGAAGTCAAATAAGAAATCGTTAAAAATTGATACAATACTAATCAGCTACGATTAGACAGGTGGTGGTGGTGGTGGTGGTGGTGGTGGTGGTGGTGGTGGTGGTGGTGGTGGTGGTGGTGGTGGTGGTGGTGGTGGTGGTGGTGGTGGTAAAGTTGGTGGTTGTCGTCGTCGTAGTGGTGCTGGCTGAAGTGGTTGTCGAGAAGATGGTGGTCGGGGTGGTGGTAATTCAAAATTGATTTGCTGGTTTATTGTATGGTTGATTTATTATTTGGTTTACCGACTGACTGAGTAACTGAGTGACCGAGAAACTGACTGACTGACTGACTGACTGAGTGAGTGAGTGAGTGAGTGAGTGAGAGACAGAGAGAGACAGACAGACAGACAGAGACAGAGACAGAGAGACAGAGACAGAGACAATGGAGAGCATTACGTCGGCTTGTTACTCCATTGACTTTGGTTTTCTGAGGATCAATGAAGATGATGTCTGTTTTACCGTGCATCGAAACTCCAGGAGATACCATTAATTTTTTAGAGAAACGAGTCAAACGACAAGTCTCATGATAAAGTCTTTCTGGCGCAATTGAAGACTTTCGTTCATTGCTAGAGCCGTAAACGCGGCTATTCTGACTCGGTTTATGCTTTGTCTTGACCAGTTTTTACGCGGATTTTTCTGAACGATTCGCTTGCCTCGCCAACCCTTCTCCTCAAATGATATCTTAATAACAGCGAGATCATTATTTGAAAACACCACGTTTTAATGTTTACTACTTCGAGGACTAGTTTAATCAAGATACTCTCGTTACTTCGCGGCGAAATAAATGACGTACTTTTGTGCAAAATTTGTAAACAGGTATGAC
>JACEVL010000804.1:52500-185000 GCA_020284085.1 Aporrectodea caliginosa | reverse complement strand
GGGTGCAATAGGTTTCCGGTTTTTATGAGGGCGTAGAATAGTCGTGGCGAGCAGCGTAATGAGTTGTGTTAGGACGGGTTTTATTCTTAGAGCATGACTTGTTCTTTGAGTTTAGCCGTTAAAGGTTTCTGTGTTACGACTGTTTTAGTGTTCAGGCATGACTTATTTTGTAATGTTTCAGCTTCGGTTTGGTCGCAGTGCTGTTCAGAACACTTGGTCGAATTACTTAATTGCTGATTTCTTTCTGTTTTATAGGTTGCTGTGTTATAGTTTCTAAATAGAATTACAACAGTGCAAGCCCTAATCAACTTTACTTAAAAAACTACTTTCAGGGTACAGTAAAATCAGCATCTCGTAAAATCAGCAGCATTCTATCTATTTAGCTATCTATCCATCCATCTATCTATCTATCTATCTATCTATCTATCTATCTATCTATCTATCTATCTATCTATCTATCTATCTATCTATCTATCTATCTATCTATCTATCTATCTATCTATCTATCTATCTATCTATCTATCTATCTATCTATCTATCTATCTATCTATCTATCTATCTATCTATCTATCTATCTATCTATCTATCTATCTATCTATCTATCTATCTATCTATCTATCTATCATCAATCTATCTATCTATCTATCTATCTATCTATCTATCTATCTATCTATCTATCTATCTATCTATCTATCTATCTATCTATCTATCTATCTATCTATCTATCTATCTATCTATCTATCTATCTATCTATCTATCTATCTATCTATCTATCTATCTATCTATCTATCTATCTATCTATCTATCTATCTATCTATCTATCTATCATCTATCTATCTATCTATCTATCTATCTATCTATCTATCTATCTATCTATCTATCTATCTATCTATCTATCTATCTATCTATCTATCTATCTATCTATCTATCTATCTATCCATCTATCTATCTATCTACCTATCCATCTATCTATCTATCTGTCTGTCTGTCTGTCTGTCTGTCTGTCTGCTGTATTTCTGTCTGTCTGTCTGTCTGTCTGTCTGTCAGACAGCCAGCCAGCCAGTCAGTTAGTCTGTCTCTGTCTGTGTCTATCTATCTATCTCTACGTATATATGCATATACATATATGTATAATACATGTATATCATCTATCTATCTATCCATCTATTTTTCTATCGATCTATCTTTTTTTTATTTCTTCAATCTATCCAGATTTCTTCCAATAGTGGACTGACAATAATAAGCCAACATTAACCTTTATATTAGCCTAACTTTATTAGCCTGTTAAGTTAACGTTGATGTTAACCTTTCCTTATAGGCTAATGTGAAAATATCGTCTTCTTCATAAAATTGCAAAATCGCAAAATCTTACAGCATCAAATGCGGCGTAGTCGTTGTGGAGGTAAGGATCGCCGCGTTGGTGAACTCTGGCTCAAAGATGGAGTTGGAAGAGCATGGAGATTGGAGAAGGTGGAGGCGGGGCAGACAGCGAGAAGGATGGATGGAAGGGGAAGAACGAGGAGGGATTAACGGAGGATGGATGGATGGATGGATGGATGGATGGATGGATGGATGGAACGAATATAGGAAGATTGATAAGATGGAAGGATTTAGGAATGATAGAAGGAGCTGTCTAAACTAATTAGACAAATCGGAGAAGATAAAAAAAAACAATTCTTGATAAAACCACTATAACAAAGTTAAAACTTTAAGTTTAAACTTTAAACTTTAAAGTAAAAACTAGCAAGTAAAAACAAGTAGCAAAAGCATGTTTGCTATTTTAATTGACTGCATAATAATAATAATAATGATGCATTATCCATGCATTTATATAGCGCACATTCAACGTAACTACTCAGAGTCGGTAGCGTAGTTGTACTAAATTGTTATATATTGTGAGATGCGATTTAAAATTAATTGCTTTATTACAAATATTTCGACTAAACTTTTTAATCGTTGCTCACCTCTACTAATAAGGCATATCACCGACAAGTGGAATGTTACGATTGAACGGAACGAGATATAATAATTGGATCCTCAGTTTAACGGCAGCTTATGACAACATAGGCCGTTGCCGCCGACAAAGATTGTTTTTGGCATATTACAGCACTTCTTTATAATAATATCGTTTAGGCACCATTATATTAGGTTGTCTGTAGCTAATATAAAGGTGTCTAATCACATCGTAATAATTACGAATAGTATAAAAAAGTTCCGTTTTTAAAAACATCTTATGGCTGCCAGTAACGTCGTCCTCTTCATTTGCAACGCTTGAGACTGGCATTACCTGAGTAGGGTTTGTGGTTGATTTTTTGCGAGGGAAGTGTTTTGGTTTTCTCCAATCATTTTCTGCAAACATTTTCTCCAATCATTTTCTCCAATAATTTCTCCAATCATTTTCTCCAGTCATTTTCTCCAATCATTTTCTCCAGTCAATTTCACCAAACATTTCCTCCCATCATTTCCTCCAATCATTTTCTCCAATCATTTTCTCCAATCATTTTCTCCAATCATTTTCTCCAATCATTTTCTAAAATCATTTTCTTCAATCATTTTCTTCAATCATTTTCTCCAATCATTTTCACCAACCATTTTCCCCAATCGTTTTCTCCAATCATTTTCTCCAATCAATTTCTCCAATCATTTACTCCTATAATTTTATCCAATCATTTCCTCCAAACATTTTTTTCCAATCATTTTCTCCAATCGTTTTCTCCAATTATTTTCTCCAATCATTGTCTTAAATCATTTTCTTCAATCAATTTCTCCAATCATTTACTCCTATCATTTTTTCCAATCATTTCCTCCAATAATTTTTTCCAATCATTTTCTCCAATCATTTTCTCTAATCGTTTTCTCCAATTATTTCCTCCAATCATTTTCTCCAATTATTTTCTCCAATCATTTTCTCCAGTCATTTTCTCCAATCATTTTCTCCAATCATTTTCTCCAATCATTTTCTTCAATCATTTTCTTCAATCATTTTCTCCAATTATTTTCTCCAATCATTTTCTCCAATCATTTTCTCCAACGATTTTCTCCAATCATTTTCTTTAATCATTTTATCCAATCATTTTCTCCAATCATTTTCTCCAATCATTTCCTCCAATCATTTCCTCCAATCCTTTTCTCCAATGATTTTCTTCATTCGTTTTCTCCATTCATTTTCTCCAATCATTTTCTTCAGTCATTTCCTCCAAATATATCTCCAATCATTTCCTTCAATAATTTTCTGGTGGTAGTGGTGGTGGTCATAGAACGAGAATTCGTGACTTGAGGCTTTAATATTCCTAAATATTGGTGAATATTAGGCATTTTTAATATTCGTAAATATTCGTAAGCATTCGGTGATGACGTCACTGTTTCCGTTTTGTTTATGAACTAATTTAAGTCTACTAATTTAAGAATATGTGAAGTGATGTTGCGGCGTAATGGCGTTATACTAACATATTTACTGACATAAGATTAGTAACTGCAGCATGTAGGCTAACTGTTCTTGTTCTAATGTCTAGTTTTTGGCACTGAATTTTGTACAATTAATCCCGGATTTTGAAAAACTAAGAATGAAAAGAAATTTAAAAAAAATAGCCTAATATACGTTGGCACCAGTTTCAAATTCAATATTCGTCAATATCGTTAATTTCTACAAATCTTAATATTCGTAATATGCGCATACTCGTCCTATGGTGGTGGTGGTGGTGGTGGTGGTGGTGGTGGTGGTTGTTGTGCTCTTTCTTTCTTTCTGTATCTCCCTCTGTCTGTCTGTCTGTCTGTCTCTCTCTCGAAAGAGGCGCTATATAAACACCGATCGTGTTGCTCTGTATTGAGGCGAAACGTCGTCAGCTGAAAGTCCAGATTGCAAAGCAAACACTGAGAAGATTCTTTACTTAAGGCGCTATATCAAGCCTACATTACGTTTACATGCTAAGACTCATAGTGAGAGTCAGGACTAAAGACAGAGGCAGGAAACAGACAGACCAAAAGACAGACAGGCGCACAGACTGATAGACAATCACGCAAACAGACAGAGACAGACAGAAAAACAGACGGACAGACAGACATACAAAATAAGATACTTGATTGCATAAAGGCAAAGTGAGACAGATGAAGACAGAGAGACAAACTAGCAGAGGCATACATATACTAACTTAATACAAACACACTGCAAGGATTGACAGGGACACACAGACAGACGCAGACGGACAGACGTACAGAAAGAAAGAATGCGACAGTGTTGCAAGCAGACAATACGTCAAATACATACTCACACACAGATGTCAAAGGAAGGCAGTCTGTCTTGTTTGCAATGTAATTCCGACGAATAAGAAATTCTACGCAGGCGCTATATAAATTCTGGACAAGTGATGACGTCTGGGAGCGAACGACTAATCGTCTGCTTTTAGTTCATTTCTGGCCTAACACACGCGGCGCCGACAGCAGTGGCAATCGCCCAACCGCACCGAGTGTGGTAAGAATTGAACCAATGCATTATTGGAAACTGATGCTGGTACGTAAGAGAGGAATGGATGGCTAAGGTGAGGTCGTGTTAGGAGAGGCGAAGTAAGACCATGGTAGGGTCAGCTGAGGTATATTAAGACAAGGTGAGGTGAGGTCATTTAGATTAAGGTAAGTTGAGGCAAGGTATTGTGTAGTAAGGTACAGTAAGTAGGCTGAGGTAATCTGGTAGGTTAAGTTAAGGAGGGAGTGTAAAGTACGGTACAAAATATATTGTATTGTATTTGAACACTTGTTATAGCGCCCCTTCAAGATTTCTACTCAGAGGCGCTCCCGACTACTGCGCGGACGCTGAATCGGAGTTTCACGCCGAAGCGCATGAGCAATTGCGAGTGAAGGACTTGCCCAGGGTCCCTACGCGGCGGCTTGAGGTAGATTCGAACCCGCAACCCTCCGGCTGCAAGGCACCAAACATACCCCTATACCACCGCGCCCCAGTTGTAGTGTGTTGAAATATAGTGTAAATATGGCATGGTAAGTTGAGGTTATGTATGGTAACGTATGGCAAGGCTAGGTTAGGAATGGTATGGTTAGGTTAGATATGGCAAGTTGAAATAAGGTAATGTTGGGTATGGTAAACGGTAAGTAGGGATAATGATTTATTACCTTCCGCAGTAGTGGTAGTAGTAGTTTCAGTTTAACGACACTGTGTGATAACAAAGATCATTAGCGTCGCCCTCCTCCTTTATCCAGACTTGGGACTGGCACTACCAGAATGCCAGCAGTGGCGGATTAACTATTTCGAATCACATTTAAGGAACCCTCCCACAAACTTGTCGAGGCTGTGTGTTAAATATTATGGCAGTTCAAAACATTATATGAAGCAGTGCGAAATTGGATTGGATCCACAGTTTAACGGCAGCTTATGACAACATAGGCCGTTTCCGCCGACAAAGATTATTTTTGGCATGTTACAGCTCTTAATATATAAGCAGTGCGAGCAAATTAAAACCGCGCCCAAATCCTATATCACGCAAATGGACATCGTTTTAAAGGTGTCTAAAGAGGCGTCATGAGTGATGCAATTGCAACCCACATAAAAGAGAGCCGTCTAAGCCTTAGACGGCTCTCTTACTTAGACTCTAAGGTAAAGCAAGGAATGGGACGAGAAGGTTAGGCAATGAAGCGACGGATGACCACAGATTAAGCTGAAAACGTCTTGTCCACCCAATAGTCTACCATCGTTCTATCCGTTAAAATGCAAATAATTTATACAATATTCATCATGAAACATTCTCCAGCATTGTATAAACGTAAGAAGAGAATTGGCAGCTTTTGTGAATGTCCATGAAATTGTTTTCTGAGATGGCCGTAAATCTGTTTCGACATATGAAGCGGGAGACTGTCTCTTCTAAAGTGTGCATGTTTCCCTTAAGAAGCCCATTATAACAGCATTGCGTAGGACTCGTAATTATTTAATTGATGCATTGAGCAAAACAATATTCGAAACTTCTGCAGGCGGTAATTGTATTGTATCTAAATATTTATATAGCGCCTCTCTCAGAATAACTATTCAGAAGCGGTTATGGCTGATTATACCACTACTGAGTTCAGTTTCCCACTCCGTAAGAGTAAAACACAATTTTATTTGTTCGCACTGCTGCATATAAGTTTAGACTTGCCTATAATATTTATGACACAGCTTCGAAAAGTTTGTGGGAAGAAATTCCTTAAAATTAATGTGCTTCTAAATAGTTAATCTCCATTTTCTCGTCAGTTGAACAGCGCCAGTGAAAAGCAGAAATCTCTGATTTGATTACATTGGATTTATTAATAACATTAAGTCTCCGTCTCAGTGCTCTCTTTTCAGCAAATAACAAACATTAACCTAAAATGTGAGTTCCAAGTGCATCACTAACACTGCTCGGATAACTCACATTATATTCGCTGCTTAAACACCTTTAAAATGATGTCCAACTGTGTATTTTAACCAGTGGGAACGGTGGCCACAATAATTATTAATTTAATATGCATTTCATCAGGGCTTTTTAAAGGAAATTTTAGACCTACACAACCTCCTCTCTCTTTTTCAAAAACCCATGGTAAATTTTCCCAATTGGATGACAATGACCTTTTTTAGCAATTTTTCACAGCACAAAAATGCTTTTACAGTTGCACAAATTGATTTAGAACGGCACATTTGTGTAGAACTACACACTAAAAATTGCCCTGCATTTCATTGAGAAACTGCTTGAGACTAATTTCTGTCGACGTCATCGGCCTTTGTGACCCGTAAGACGTCATTAAACTCAGGATACTAACCTACGTCAGAATTGGTAAAGTTAGGTCGACGTCAACGTTACTGGCAGCCCAAATATTGTATTGTATTGTATTGTATTGTATTTATAAATTTATAAAGCGCCTTTCACAGTGAACACCAATCAGAGGCGCTCCCAGTGCGAAAGACTCAGAGCGAAAAGAGTGGACTTAAGACAGCGAAAAGAAGCACCTGGCCACCAGATATAGCATCAAAGAACGAGTTCATGAAGGGAGTTGGTTCCAAAGTGAAGGGCCAATGAAGGCAAAAGCTCGAGATTTAGCCATAGTCCTCCTCGCTCATGGGGCAAGAAGGTCAAGGTGATCAAGTGAGCGAAGCGGACGGTGAGAGGTGGCGGAGATAGGTCGGCGAATGAGGCCACCGGGGTACTTTGGAGCTAGGTTAGAATATGACCGGTAGATAAGAACGAGAACCTTAAGTTGGATACGAGCAGTGAGAGGGAGCCAGTGAAGATGTTCCAACATATAAGAGGAGATGTGCGAGAAGCGAGGCAGTCGAGCTATCAGCCTGGCAGCCGCATTAAGCACAGATTGAAGAGGGGAGAGGCGCACTTTAGGAAGGCCTACAAACAGAGAGTTGCAGTAATCAATGCGGGAACAGATGAAGGCATGGACTATAGACTTGGTAACGTGGCCCTTTTCACTGGAAATTTACATCACCACACAATATACATGTAGATCGACAGTGTACTCAAGTAGATATTGACCAGAAGATGGGCTACGTTTGTTGCGCCATCGGTTGACTCCTCGTACATTCGAAACCGGCGCAATAGAAGTTACTAAACGACAATTTTAATAACCCTTAACATAGCCGATTATATCTACCTATGCCAGATGCACTTTCCCCGTTGTCCTGAACGGTCAATATCGCATGGAGCCGGCTGCGTTGTCTGTCGTCCAACTGATCCATACGACGTCGAGGCCGCTGTCCGCACGGCGTATAAAAGAACATGTGCGAAACGCCTGAGGAGGCATAGAGATCCAATTAGCAGGAGATAGGATCAATCAGAGCCCGGCATGCGCCACGCCACCTAGTGGTCGCTGGTAACCGGCTTACTACGCGGGCGACATGACGTTGACGTTGTCGCCTAAGACTCCTTCGGTCAATGCGAAGGCTACGGACGAGACTTCGTTGCCTCCTTCTCCTGCAATCACCATCTGCCGTCCATTACTGCGCGGATAAGCAGAGCGCAGAACGTGTTCGAATATTCTTCGCTCGAAGGAAGAAAAGCGTTTTCGCGGATCGGGAATTTGCAAAGTAAAAGGTAAACGCCGCTGGTTTAAAGGTAAGTCGTTCATCTGTAGTTAAAACCGGTTTTTACTATCTGGGAGCAGTTAGTTAAGCAAGAACGGTAATTGAGACACGATAGCATATTAGTTACTGCGCTTTCTTTAGACACCTTGAAAATGCTGATGACCGATATTATATAAAAATAGAATGCGGTAGGATATTTAATAAAGCGCTTCTCATAGCATAAGCCTTTCAAAAAATAATCTTTGTCGGCGGCAACCGCCTTACGTTGTCATAAGCTCTGGATCCACCCATATTTAATAATTGCAGGGGATTTATTCGAGCGTTATAATAAGCTATAACATATAATTATAGGTCGTGGATACAGTCACGCCCGACGTGATCCTAATACCTGGGACTAGAATCACGCCCGCTACGCTATTGGTCAATGCATGTCAAATGATTTTGTGCACGTGAAAAGAACCAACCGATAAACTCTCCCG
Source organism: Aporrectodea caliginosa (assembly GCA_020284085.1). Lineage (NCBI taxonomy): Eukaryota > Metazoa > Annelida > Clitellata > Crassiclitellata > Lumbricidae > Aporrectodea > Aporrectodea caliginosa. The sequence goes on along the minus strand of JACEVL010000804.1, from coordinate 176,474 downwards.
AATGCGGTGGAAGATTGTTCACTATGTTTTTTAATGAAGAAACTAACCCTAACCCTGACCCTAACCGACCCTCACGACGCCTAACCTAACTTTAACCGACCCTCACTACGCATAATCGGACCATAACCGACCCTCAAGATGTCCGCCATTTCAAATTCCAAGGGAAGTATGCAAGTTGACGTGACATGCTTTGGCCAATAACGCGACGGGCGTGAATGTAGTACTGGGGTTCCGCTAACGCCCGGGGCGTGAACGGATCCACAACGATAATTATAATACGTTGCTAAACAATGTTGCATAACACTTAATTCCGGCGTTTCTCGTACCATGGCAGTGCCAGTCCTACGCTTGAAGAAAGCAGGAGGGCGTGTTATGAGACAGTGTCGTTAAACAGCAACAAACCAACTATATACCTATCAGATGCGGATTAAAAAGACATTATAATTTTGCTGACAACAACGGCCTTTGTTGCCATAATATGATGCCGTCAGTGTGATTCTTGTTAACGATAACGATAACGAAAATGTTCGATAACGAAAATAAAATGATGTGGATTAAGATAACTATTACTATAACAAAAAATTTAACACACACTATAACTATAACTATGACGAAAATAACAATAACGAAAATTAATCTTTATTTTCGTTAATACAAAAAATAAAAATAGGAAGTGCAATATGGACGACTCGACATAAATGAGAACGAAAAATGCGACATTTTTATCATGCAATTTGTCAGTTACTTTGGAAACTCGTGTATTCATGAGGCTGAATGCACCCATGCTTCAAAGGCTTTCAAAGCTCTGAGCAAATTGTGAAACAGCGTGTTAATACGCACAATATTGCTTATGGCCTTAATTATTGCAGCTAAGTAGTAACTAAAATTAACTAAAATAAAAATCCATTAACTATAACTATAACTATAACTAAAAATAATACTGACTATAACTATAACTAAAATAAGAAACCATTAACTGTAACTGTAACTATGACTAAAATAAAATCTGTAAGGAGAATCTCACTGGATGCCGTTAGACTCTGGATTCATCCATCCTAAATAGGCCTATAATGAATGAACTGTACTATGCCATACGAACGATGAAAACTGTTCAAATAATTACACACCTCTTTTAAATTTGGTGTACGCCCTATAAGTAAATGCAGAAGTGCGGTACAGCATTGAACATCTTGGTCGTCTAAAGGAGTGGTTGTATTAGGCTAAACAACAAACGAGCGGTGAAAACTGTTAAAAACAATTTCTGTCAACGGCCTTTGTTGCCACAAGATGTCGTTAAACTGTTGGATCCATCCATGGCTACTGTAGTAATAATTATCAGAGATCCTGAGTGGCCGAGTGGGTTGGTAGCCCGCTCTCCACGCCGGCGGCCCGGGTTCGATTCCGGGTGGGTCGGTTTATCAGAGATTAATTTCTCGGATCTTTACTGCGGGTGGCTCGGTCGCAATATAAACGTGGAGTACAATACAACACACAATACAACACATCACAATACAACTGGGGCGCGGTGGTATAGGGGTATGTTTGGTGCCTTGCAGCTGGAGGGTTGCGGGTTCGAATCCACCTCAAAAGCCGCCGCGTAGGGACCCTGGGCAAGTCCTTCACTCGCAATTGCTCATGCGTTTCGGCGTGAAACTCCGATTCAGCGTCCGCGCAGTAGTCGGGAGCGCCTCTGAATGGGCAATCTGGTAGGGGCGCTATAACAAGTGTTCAAATACAATACAATTATAATAGATTTTCTCATATGAAAGCGAGAACACTTCACAAAATATGTTTTCATAGCGATGTGAACGGCTTTTGATGACAAACTGTGTATCAATCCATCTTGTCAACTGTTGAATGATGATCTGTGCTCACCGTGACTTAAAATGCAGACGACGTCGATGATTCTGTTGGCGGCCGCAAAATGTCGTAAAACACTGAACTAGCAGAAATATTTGGAAATGCTTAAACACCTTTAAATCGCACTCGCTTTCTCTTTATCTAAGTTAAATTTTTCCTACTTTGGCTTAGCTAAAACTGTAGGAGTTCTATTTACTAATAAAAATCAATTACCAATAATAAACATTAAAATTGATCAAGAATTGATAAAAATGGAAAATAAAGCTAAATTTCTAGGAATGATATTTGATAAGAAATTAAGTTGGAAGCCCCACATAGAATATATAATAGAAAAATGCAAAAAAAGATTGAATCTCATGAGAGCGGTTTCAGGTTATTACTGGGGAGCTTCTAAAAAATCTTTATTAGCAATATATAAAGCATTAATACGTTCAATATTAGATTATGGAGATGTGGCCTATTCTTCGGCTAGTCAATCGCTGTTAAATAAATTATGTACAATTCAAACTGAAGCCCTAAGATTATGTTGTGGAGCCCCAAAGAACACAGCAGCTTTAACACTACAAAACGAATGTGGGGAATTCCCCCTCCATATGAGAAGACTGTATAATTCCAATAAAATGGGAATTAAAATATTAGGAAATAAAGATCATCCATGTCAAATGAATTTCCAACCACATTGGACAGATGTCAGTAAAACACCACAAAACAAGAATCATTCTATACACTACAGAACAAATGAATTCATATCATCTCTTGATACATCTTTTATTGGACCCTGTTTTCCCCAAATTCCCCCTTGGACTAATAACAAAATAGATATAGATATCAGTCTCAAAAAGCAGATTAGCAAAAAAAGAGATAACCCTGAACTTCTGAAATTAGTTGCACTTCAAATGATATCAGGATATAAACTAGAAACACTTATTTACACGGATGGGTCAAAGGCAGACGAAGTTGTTACTGCAGCTTTTACAATTCCAAGTATAGATTTAGATAGAAAGTTTAGATTATGTAATGGATCCAGCATCTATGCAGCAGAGTTAACTGCAATAAAAGAAGCAGTAACATGGATACTAAACACTGAGAATAATAAGAACTGCCAATATGTAATATTATCCGACTCACTAAGTGTACTTACTTCTATTAAGAAAAATAAATCTGATTCACGACCCAATTTATTTAACGAACTGATGATGCAATTGAATAGATTGGAACCTAATCAAATAAAAATGGCATGGATTCCAAGCCATGTAGACATAAGTGGTAATGAAAGAGCAGATAAATTAGCAAAGGAAGCACTCAATTTAGATAATATTAATTCCACAAAATACTTAGAATCACAAGAGATGAATACTTTTATTAAAGACTATATAATAAATAAATGGCAAATAGAGTATAACGTTGAAAAGCAAGGGAACTTCTATAAAACCATATGCCCACTTGTTTCTACTAATATAAAATTTTCTGATCCATATAGGCATAAAGAAGTACAAATTAGTAGATTGAGACTTGGTGTTGCCATTACTAATAAAAAACTATTTCAAATGAAAAAGCACCCTAATGGGTTATGTGATACATGTGAGGTTACGGAAAGTATAGAACATATTCTATTGGAGTGTAAAAAGGAAAATATTTCAAATATTCTAAAAGATCAATGTAATAGTTATAAATCAGAATTTAATTTAAAATCTCTGCTTGATGTGGGATGTTTGCAGAGTGCAGTATATAATCTTGTTAAAATCATTAATAAAGGAAAAATACTATAATTATTGTCATAAATATTAGTATCAGATCAAATCTATTACAAACATATAGTTGAACACATTCCTTATGATTAAAATACCAATAAACACAAAATATGTGTGATTAATGGTCATTTCATTATTTCATTGCATTTTCTAATGATATTACATTGTTTCATAGGAAAATGTTTAATGAAATGTTTAATTAAGTATTCTGTCATGTAAATAATTGTTAACATGCATTCTTGTAAATAGATGTATGTTAAAATAAAATGTGTATATAATACATGTATATATATTACACATCTGTGCTGAATTTCTGTTTGCAAATAGCATTACATGTTATTTTAGAAAACTTAAAGAAGTACTGTTAATAACTTTGTAAACATATTTGAAAAGAGCTAAAATAGCCAAAAAAAGAGCTGATATAGCCAAAAAAAGAGCTGATATAGCCAAAAAAGAGCTGAAATAGCCACCAAAAAAAGAAACAAAAGGAGAAAAAGGAAAAAAAAAAGGAAAAAAAAGATGTTAAAAAAGAATTACAATAAAAAGAGCCAATGGGCCAAACATAACGGAGATACAATACTTTAATATGTATCAAATCAAATAATATGTATCTATCAAATATTGTTAATATTGTTAATAAGATTGAGGAGAAAACAGTTATTAACATTATACGGAAATGAACTTAATCCGTCAGAAACTTTAAATACGTCTACATCTTATCAGAAACGGAATCAAAGCCAAGAAAAGAAAAAGAAAACTGTTGATAGAAATTATATGAAAATGAACTTAAATCGTCAGAAACTTTAAATACGTCAGCATCTTATCAGAAACGGAATCAAAGACGAGAAAGGAGAAAGAACATTTGTGAGAACATTACAAGAAAATGAACGGAAATACATCAACAACTTTAAAGACGTCAACAGCCTTTGTAGCTATAGGATGTCGTTAAATATTGGATTATGTATACTTTGGCTTAACGTTGAAATCTCATTGTCTTCGTAGTAACTGGGCTTTTACGAGGCGCATTTCAGGACCACCTTAGTTTCTTAAACTTAAGTAAAATGAAGTTGACATTGATCAATATAATAGTCCATGCCAGCCACAAGATGTAGTGAAACTCTCGATAATAGTAGACGCATTTACCAGAGTTTTTCACAATCGTAAAAAGTTCTTTCAAAGTTATATGTACAGACATGCGTACATTTAGAGAGACAAACATGCATACGTTCACACAGATGCATGCATAAATACATACATAGAACATAGATGCATACATACATTATATACATGCGTACATTCATCGATGCATACGTTCATACATACATGTATGTATACATACACACATACATACATACATAAGCCCGGATGTATATGATCTAATGTAATATGGGAACTTATATATCGCTCCTTTATTTCCGCATATTCAAGATTCCTCGTGTTTTTCGCTGCCGTTTACAAGCACATATCCCAACGTTTCTGTTAGTGCTCGTTCCATCCCAAGTAGATGTGGCATGCATGGTATCAGGGCGCAAGGGCGAACCCACTGAAGAAGGGTTCCAAATTACAATTCTAATTATGGTTGCAAATTTATAGAGCGAAACTTAAAGAGAGACACATGAGGGACTCCCTTCCAGATCCAGGACAATGAAACGAAGGAATGGTCTTCTGTAAAAGAAGTCGAGAGGTCGAGGAGTTCATGTCGCAGGTTGTTACGCAACTTATTACAGGAGCAATTCTCTGTGTCTGAGAATTCGAATCTGTTTCACTAACGAAACGAAGATTTTTAAGGAGAAATTCTTCCCTTGAATTACGCATAGGCTAATATTTTCCTCTTAATTCCGCATAGACCCTATTCTCAGTTCCTCCACCAGTACCGCCACTCACCAACTATCGTCTTCCTCAGGCTCCTCTGAGGATCACAATCACAGGCTTTCCATTCCAAATTGAAGTATCATCTCCAAGAATTCCTACCCTAATCCATCCAATCCTCCGCCTTCGAAACTGTATCGTCCTCAACTAAGCTCTCCTTAGCAGCTGCCCAGGATCCTCCCGGAGTCTCCGTCTGGTATCTCTAGCAACCAGACTCGGACCTCCATTGGACATCGATCTCTGCTGGACAACCCCTCTGATGTGACGCAGCGATCGTGAATGAGCTAATCCACTGCGCTTAATTTACGAGTAGCGCTTTGCGAATTGTGAGTTAGCGATTACGATTACGAGTATTTATTTATACACATAAAACGCATTCATTAGTGAATTCAATACAGTTGCTGTGCAAAACAAACAAACACTACATAGAAATACCATTGAAAGTGGAGTGTCTAGCACTGCAATACACTACAATGTGGGTGGAAACAGTGCATTGTCTCGCACCTGCGGATACTTTTGTGTCGCCATGAATATTTTCCTGCCGGATATTCCAGACACTAGTGTCGCCGGAAAGATTATAGATATGAGTCAAAATGAAGTCGAATCTTTGTTGGAGAAATAATGCGGATCTTGATTTCATTTTGGCGTCCAGTTGTAAAGATCCGAGCCACTTAAATTGTGAGCGTCATTGTTGCTGTGTGTGTATGCGTGTGCGTGAGTGCGTGTGTGTGTTTGTTGGTCGAGTGTCGCTACTGTCATCGATCAAGTCACGGTTTATATTGTAATGCAGGTATGAGCTTAGCGTCTCACTGCTTGCCCGTCCGTCCGTCTGTCTCTGTCTGCCTGTCTGTCCGTCTGTCTGTCTCTTTCTGTCTCTGTATGTCTCTGTCTCTGCCTCTGTCTGTCTTTCTGTCTTTGTCTCTGTCTGTCTCTGTCTGTCTCTGTCCCTGTCTGTCTCTGTCTGCCTCTCTCTGTCTGTCTGCCTCTGTCTGTCTCTGTCTGTCTCTTTCTGTCCCTGTCTCTGTCTCTGTCTGTCTCTGTCTCTCTGTCTGTGTGTCTGTGTGTCTGTCTGGCTGTCTTTCTATCCCTCTCTGTTGCTCTCCTATTTCACTTATGCGTCGTCTCTTTGGGACTTCTTTTTCTCGCGGAAGCGGCCACTGCACGTGCTCTGCGCAATTTGCCGGAAGTTCATCTGTCGATATCTACACACAAAACACGGCGCTAAGAGTATCGAGCGTTCGACGAAAAAGCATCGGGTGTAGTAAGAATTTACTACGGACATCTTTCTGCAAACCTAACCCAGAGAGCTCTGGATGCAGTGTAGAATACCCTGAACGCTTCGCTGTTTACTGAGCTTATGGAAACCTATCCAACGCAACTCGATGTGGGATCAGTAAGTATGTATGCATCGGATCATTTATATAGCGCGATCGGTAAACCTCTTAAACGAGCTACGTGGCCACCCGATATTAACAAAAGTATAACTACCGTGTGTGTCTGTTTTCGTATATCTGTACTTGTATGCGTGTATATGCTTGTGTGTGTATGTGGGTGTATGATCTTGTGGATGTAGTCCAGATTACGGATTGTTTTTTGGCGCGATAGAAGTTAATGATTAAAAGCCATAGTTACACGTGTTGCTGTTAGTAATAAATTTCTATAAGAGCTATGAATAATGCAGTGGGCAGAAACCGTTTGGATGAATAATAGACCGTCATTCCGTTTGATCGTGTTTCCGTGTTGTGATGGGTTTCTGTATAGGAGAGGAGCTGCATAAATAAGCAAGTGTAATTACAGTACGTGTATACATACGTGTACTTCACTCTTATACATATGGATATACATACGTACACTCATACATACATACGGATATTCATATATACATTTATACATATTACATACTTATATACATAGGCCTACGTGTATACATACAGGCAAACATACATGCAAAAAAATGCATATACATACATATGTACAAACATATGGATATACATGCATACATGCATATGGATAAAGATACATACATACAAACATACATACGTTTGAACATACGTACACACATACATACATTCTGATATGCATACATACAGTCATACATACTACATACGGATATGCACACAGACATACATACAAACATATAGATTTACATACATACATGCATACATACATACAGACAAACATTATGGATATGAATGCATACAAACATAATACGGATATACGTGCATACATACTACATGCTTACATACATGCATACTTAATTGTATGCATTCACACATATGCATGCATACGAAAATATGCGTGCATACAAACACATACAAGCATGCAAACATATGCACACATACATACATGAATGGATACATTTAGATGTTGACACGTGAATAAGAGCGTTCGTGGGATGGTTTGGAGAGATCTAATTTCTCATTTAGAATCGATTTTCATCGTCTGACGATGGTTGTTTTTATTTACATTTTCAGAAGAAAAACATCGAAGACGAAACATGATCTGGACGAGACCAACGACAGAGACAGACACAGGAGGATGCGCAGACAGACGCTAGACATGGAGACACAGACGAACAATGGGACAGTTATGTAACTGAGATGACTCTAATGGAACGAGAAAGACAAACAAGACATACGGAAGACAGAGTACGACGTATGGAGACGAAAAGATAGACAGTTAGAAAGACTGACAGATAGACAGACACAGAGAGATAGACAGACTGATATACAGGCAGTCGCAGACATACCGGTGAATCGACTGCGGTGAACACAGATAAAGAGAGAGACAGAGAACTGCAGAGTATTCGACCTATAGATAAATATAAAGACAGACATATTGGTCGACGGATCTAAGACAGAGGCAGACAGCTGCACACATACAGACAACGAGACAAACGAAACGACTGAGAAGGATTTCCGAAGACACCGTTATTCCATCTTGACTCTACTCTGCGTCAGCGAAAACAATCCGACCGTGTCTTCCATCTTCACTCAGCAAATCTCGACCTACTAATTGTCTCGATCCACCATCTCGATACCACCATCTTTAACCAACATTTCGACCCACCATCTTGACCAAGTATCTCTACCTACAATCTCTACCAACCATCTCGATCCACCATCTCGATACCACCATCTCGAAACCACCATCTAGGCCAGCTTCATCCAACATCTCGACTCAGCATCTCTACCCACATTTTCAACCAACCATCGCGACCCATATTTCGAACCACCATCTCAACACACCCTCTCGCCCCTGAAGGACAGAATATACCTCACAACAGCAACGTCGTTTCCCAGATCGTCCCTCCGCCCTCTCCACCCTTCCAGATCCGGTCACGGGAATCCTCCGATGGTTTCTCCTCTGCGTGACGGCCCACCGCTTCCATCAGGGCAGGACAAGGGACTTCGTTGGAACTCATTAGGGTGAGTCCCGCTGTCCGGTTTCGGGAAGCGACCGGAATACTTCCAGCCCGGGTAATTCGCTTACGACGGGAGAGTGGAAATGTCCAACGGGACAGGACCAGAGATGGAGAAGCAATTGACGGAGAATTCCACCAGAAATCGTGTTACGAGTTCCAAATGGACGATGATCTTTGGACGCGGAACGTCGCGAAGCCAATAAGGGATGGTCTGAGACGCCCCTCACGTGACAGTCGCCCGCTGAAAATATCCGGTTACACCGCATCGGAAATGCGTTATGCTAAGATATATGCGTCGCACGAGGCGCGTGGAATACCTAATTAGAATCCGCTGGAAAGGAAGAAGGACTGCAAGAAGGATTTCGAGTTACGATTGTGTCCGATACGAAACGAAAACAGGATTCAATCTACATCTGCTTTGCGATTCTCTTTCCTCGCACGCGCATGCGTGATAAGTCACCGATGACGTCAAGATACAGTTCCTCCCTGCACTATTAACTTTCTTAACGCTGGGGCATGTTTTGAGTATTATAAATCACCGCGACTTATTATACTAGAAACATCAACTTATACTGAGAAAAAAATCACATGACAGTGAATCGTGATATCGTTGCTGATTGGAGCAGAATATATTTGAAGAGTCGGGAGAACGCAAATGAGAAGTCTCCTGAATATATGAAGTGAGACCTACATTTGTGATTACGATTACGAATATAGTTTGCTTGAAGAAGTCTGTTTGTATCTTGAGATAAGAGATGATGATTAAGAGAGGAATCCAGAGATTTGAAGAAGGAAGTGTATTAGCGGTGATCATGTTATGCATCGTTCGGTGTCAGTTCAGCGACGACAGTTTCTCTTCTCGTTGGTGTCCGGTCGTCCTTCATCCCAACAACACAGTCCAGTGCACGTGCTCAGAGATCCTTGAGATCCGCTGCCGGGACCTTCAAGCCGTTCCAGAATTCGTTCCGGACGAGAGGATCTTCACGGCGATCTACATGGGCCAGCAGAGAGTCAGCAAGCTCCTTGAGAACTCCTTTCGGGGACTATCAGTCAAGAAGGTTGTCCTCAACCTCAATCCGGTCGGTGACGTCTTCGCCTCAAAGGCGTTCGTAGGGCTTGAGACTGTTCTGGAAGAGCTGGAGCTGGGAGGTTGTGGAATAAGACATCTCTCAGTGGAACTGATCGTCGGAATGGTGGAGCTGCGACGGTTGCATCTCTGGCGGAACCGGATCGAGAGGATCCCGTTGCGTTTCTTCCGAGACGCGGCCAACCTCGTCGACCTCGTCCTCTGGGGTAACCTGATCACGGAGATCGGAGACGACGCCTTCGAGGGACTGCATAGCATCCGTCGGATCGACCTCGACCGAAATCGCATCTCCGTCTTGAACCGAAACGCCTTTCGACGGCTGCGGACGCTGGAAGCCCTCTACCTGGGCGAGAACAACGTCGTATCGCTGCACGCCGACACCTTCTCTCACCTGTCCAATCTCAAGGTGCTAAACGTCGACCACAACGGAATGGGTTACATCTACCCACGGGCCTTCAACGGACTCGATCGGTTGCTCAGTCTCTCCCTCAACGACAACCGCATCAGCTTCCTTCCCGACGGCATCTTCTCCAACCTCTGCAACCTCACCGTTCTCTCGCTCCAGGGCAACCAGCTGGAAAACGTCTGGTCCCGGACCTTCAACGGTCTCTGGTCGCTGCAGACCCTCAACCTATCGCGCAACCGTCTGTCCAACCTTCCGCCGGGCGTCTTCCGACAGTCGTCTCGCCTGGCCCGTCTTGGACTGGACGACAACCGCCTGGAGACGATCCAGCGATGCGTTCTATCGGGGGAGACCCGCCTCAAGTCCATCTCCCTACTCGGCAACCCCGTGTCTTGCGAGTGCCGCCTCGCCTGGCTCTCTCAGGAATCCGACTTCGAGGACGGGTCCTACGGATCGACTGGGTACTCTGTTTGGGGAAGCTGTCGACACCAAAACCCCAACCAACAGCAACAAGAGGTTGGTGCTGAGAGCAGTCTCAAGGCGATTCGAGTACTCAGGAACGATCCATACTATAACGACGCTTCTTGCGTTACAGTACTTTACGATTGCCAAGACTAGACTGACTTCTATATCGCCCGTTCGCAATAAGTGGTTCACCGTTTGTACTTCCCTAGCGAATTACTGACTCTCAATAGGAAAGACAAGTAGGTGATTGTAAGCTTATCAGTGATACTGCTCAAGGGGCGCGACTTAGTATCTTATGACAAGGGTTAGTAGCCTACTGGCACGGTCGTATAGGACGAGTTCCTGAAAGCACTACGGAGGTCAACCTGCAAATTATAGGTCAAAACAGAGATCATGCCTTGTAAAGTAATTGTCATCTCAATGTAAGTTATGTGGCGTCTTTTCCGGGGACAATCTGTAAGTCCTGTTTTGTGGGTTCGTGATAAGTGGTCCCGGTGATTGAGTGTGGGTGCCGCGAGACTTAGGTTCCCGACGGTTGGAAAGGAAATCTGATGCATCCGACGTTTGGATATCTGAGTCCTTTCGAATGACGCAATGAGGCAGACAGACATACTGACAAATAGGCACACGAAGACAGCTATATAGACAGAGAGGCAGGCTGGCTGGCCGGCTATCTGTCTGCTTAGCAGGAAGGTGGAGTAACGGTCAGAGTACAAATGAACAATTCACTGACTGAATTGCTGACTGGCTGAGTGACTGGCTGATTCATTGACTGACTCACTAACAGACTGAGTGGGCGACTGACTGACCCTGAGGAAAATCCTGAAAGGGTACGCCCATGGAGAGCAAGGCAGAAACATGGGCGACCTATGAATGTAATATTAATGGAGTTGGAAGCAACTATCTGTCGACGTGGAATTCAATTAATCATTGAACAATTCATATTTCACACCTGGTCTTAAGTCAATTAACACTGCCTTCGCAATGCATTCCTCACGGCGATTAGCTACGTATTAGTCGTAATTTGCCGGGTGACTATTATCAGATTCGCAGCTATAGGTGAGAATGAGAAGGCGACAAGTAAGATACTCACTAGTCCAGAAAATGCAAGAAATCTTATCAAGTGAAATCGACGTTCAGATACTTTTAGAACCATAATGCACTGGGTTGCCAGCTGGTTGCTGTGGCTTTGGGTTTACTCTGGGTTCAGATTTCATTGACCCAGTTTCCTGCTTTTCGATTTAGGGTCCTATTTTCCCTTCCTTTGATAATCTTTGCCGGAATTAGACTAGTATCGGAGTATATTTTCTTTCTTATGTTTCTCCTGCATACCAATAATTTGCGTAGAACGACTGCTGCCAACCCACACACACCCACGTTAAATTTTACAGGACGAAGAAAAACTGGGTTACTCAATCAAAAAGCAGGAAGCTGGGTCAATGAATGCTGGTCCCAAAGTAGACAGGAAATAATAAAAACCATTTGCTAACCCGACGTATATTCGTCCTAAAGTAGGCTTGGTGACCATAGCAACCAATTGTTAACCCGATGCATATTGGTCTGAACGCGAAGGCTGGAAGCCATAGCAACCAATTGTTCTGCTTAAAGCCAACTAATCAAGGAATGGTACATCTAAAAGCCTCAGAATCGCGGTCAAAGCCGCATTGGTTAGCGAATTTCCTGTTGCTTCAGGAAAATGTCTGCGTGTATATAGGTGTGTATAACTGTATATATATATTTATATAGCACTCTCTCTGATACCCCTCCATTCTTTTCCATAATCGATTTTGTCTGGTAAGTAACACTGATCCTTATCCTGACGCTGACGGCCATATTGGGCGTTTGCTTGTAAAATGGTAAAAGTAGCAATGTTTTTTTCAGATGCGAATAATAGCGGATTTTGTTTTGTGTTTGCGTTTCCATTTGTTCAGAATGGAATAATAAAACAGTATGTAACGGAGTCAAACGTTGTGTAGTGTCTCTTCTTTTCACATTAATAACAATTGATGTTAGATAGCAAAGGCTCGGCAGACAAGTGATAAGTAGGCTATCCTCAATATCAGCATTGGCAGCATCATCATGATCATTAACAATAACAGCAACGTCTTCATCGTAATTGTCACCGTCATCATCGTCATGATAATAATGATAATGCTAGAAATTAATCGTCGGAATTTTCATCAACAACAACAAATTCATCGCCGTCAGCATCATTATCATTATCATCATCATGACTATTAAAAACAGCATCGTCATGATCATGATCATTTGCAGCGCCATCATCATCATCATCATCATCATCATCATCATCATCATCATCATCATCATCATCATCATCATCATCATCATCATCATCATCATCATCATCACAATGATAATGATAGTAATTAATCATCGGTATCATCATCATCGACAGCAACATCATCATCCTCATTACTTTCAGGACATCATCTTCTCTCTCATCCTCCTAATAGCCATAGACCTCTGATTCGTTCACAGCATCCGTCCGTCCATTTACGTGGATCGCGTGAGATGAGACTTGCACAGCCTCTGAATCTCTTTCTCTGCTGTTCGCTTCCATTTTTCACCTGTCAAATACAGCGCATTAATTCGCGCATAGAAGTCTCTGCTCCGTCTCGAGAAGCCAACACCGGAAGCCAGTTCTATGCGCAGCCGAATGCGACTCGCGTTTTGAACGCAAATGACCGTAATGCCTTCAGAGAAGAAATCAATGTCAGAAGCTCATCAAAGAAGCATATCCTCTATTTGACAAAGTATCTCCCTCGGAGAAGCGGCGTAAAGGTGTGGCTTCAATCCAATCTCTAAAACATACTGGTCATGTAGAAACCATGGCTCCTGTTTCAACGCCCACAGAATTAACGTGCACATGTAACTGCGTTTCTGATTCTTATGCAGCGCTTGTAAAGTACCTGCCAAAATCGCTGCAAAAACTTGGCAATAGAAACTTAATAATAGATATGCGACTTAATGGCAGATAAAAATTCGCGATGTGAGGAAAGAGCGACTTAAGGACGGTGTGACCTAAGAAGGCTTGATTTAAGAAGGTGTGACTTAAGGACGGTGTGACCTAAGAAGGCTTGATTTAAGAAGGTGTGACTTAAGGAAGATATGACGTAAGGAAGATCTGACTTAAGGAAGACATGATGTAAGGAAGATGGGACTAAAGAAAGCCGTAACTTAGGAACGTTACGACTTAAGGATATCTTATAATGATGCAGCTTAGGCAAATGTGACAACGTTCCTTAATCCTTGTAAGAGCTCAATCTGCATTTGGGCAAATTCATATAACGTCTGTTTCGGAAGACCCACAAAGAGGCTCTTTGATAAGCGGCTTAGTAGAACAAGGAAATACATAGTCAAAGAAAAATTAGCGTTCAAACAACAGCAGCAACTTTAATGACATTGTATTGTATTTTAAGCATTTGTAAAGCGACTCTAGTAGGGTGAACCGTTCAGAAGCGCTCCCTGTGCGCAAGGCTAGCGAGAGGTTTGGAGAAAATCGAAGGAAGAAAAGAGCATGATAGATATAGCTGTAGAGCGAACAGAAGGAGAAAGAGCATTCCAAAGAGAAGGATCAACTGAAGGCTTGAAGCAAATGATCAAGATTGAGCAATAGTAGTTCTAGTACAAGGAACCAAAAGGTCAAGTCTATATTGTTATTAATTGGACACAGCGCAGTTGGTACACTGTCAACAAGTTCGTCTGAAAGCCAACGAATTGCCTTTGTTGCAAAGGAATCCACAGTACACTACCCTCCCAGGTAGTTTCATTCGTTCAATCATTGATTCACTCACACAGCCATTCACACGGTCATTACTTTGTTCATTCGTTCATTCGTTCATTCAGAGCATTAAAAAACCTTCTCTTCGAGATCATAACCCTAATGATGGCTCCCTGTTATGTCGCATCATCGGTAAATACGCCATCAAGTCAGCCGCCCGCGGTGCCCTTCAAAGACATGCGTGATGCGTATTATGACCTTTTGTTCAATACCTACATCGTCATGCCATATAGATGATCTAAGACTTGGCTTACATGTATGTTCGGTCCACCGCGGGGCGCTATATAAATGTGCCGTTGCACACCTACCTGGAGTTGTTTATGCGTCACTGTTGGCTTGGCGCAGAGCTTCAGAAAGGAGCTAGATGAATCTCCAGAACACATTATTATTGTATAGATGAGAGCTCGAAGAGAGGAACTAGGATGACAGAATATAGAACTTAGCAGGTCCTTAGAGTGCATTAGAGTTCAAGGCAGAAAAACAACACCAGATTCACCAAAAGAGAGGTGATTATTCTAATGTTAGAACGTCTATATCGACAATAATGATGCATTAGGCATCAGACGATGGTACTCCAAAACAGATTCTAAATTCTGTCAGTTCCAAGCGTCAGTTCTTCGGAGGAACGTCGTTAAATTAAGGTACATCTGTCATAAGGCTAGGATATACATGCATATAATAAGTATAAAATAAGTGTGTATATATATACACAACATTGACTAAAGATGCTTGCTAGTGGGAATTAAGAAGTTAAGTTGCTTGGTTGGTATTGGCTTTATAATTGCATTACAGGATAGGTTGTGGGCTTGTTTCATTGGCTGAATGGTTTCCCTAGGCAGGCGTTACACTTGAGAGACAAGTTCACTAGCTAGTATTCCTAAAAATACTCCTGTGTATTGCTTCACCCTGATTGGTTCAGCATCTCTACGGGTACAAAATCAGTGGTATAAATTCTTAAGCTCACTTAGAAACTGGGCTTGTTCGGAAGATTGGTTTGGGTTTAACTTTGGGTTATTTGATCACTTTGGGGACAGACAGGTTTGGAACTCGTGAACACTTAAACTTAACACTTTAAACTTAAAACTTATTACTTAATTGTTTAACTTTGATTTTTATTATTCTAAACTTTAATTAATATTATTGTCAATTATACAGATCACGAACATTATTGTTTATTAAGAGATAGTATTTCACGGACTCTTAGTAAAAGACTTACTTCATTGATTTATTGTAATAGTCATTATGTTCCGCCTAATGATTACTGATTGTTCTCGCTTAATTAAATAATCAATATTATCATCTTTGTCTCTCCTGTGAGCTTATCAACTAAGTATACGTTCCCTTAGAAGCTCTACACTAGGTGGGGTGATACATCTACAAGAATTAATTATTTATAGTACTTATGTTACTTGCTGTGGGAACTGGCTCTTTGAAGAAGGAGTAGCAGTGGTAGTGTAGTTTCAGTTTAACGACACTGTGTGATAACAAAGTCGCCCTCCTCCTTCATCTAGGCTTGGGACTGGCACTGACTGAGTACGATCGTTGGCGGAGCTCTTAGAAGAAAGAAACTACTCGATGGAATATAACAGTAATTTAATAAATGAAATGAATTTCGGTAATAGAAAAATGAGAATATAATAAAACATTCAAATAAGACCCATAATGTACAAGAAAGGAGTAACTCTCACACTGAATTCACGGAGCAACGATTCTAATAGACGATGGTAACCACAAGCCGGCGCGTTCATTGTCACCCAGGGCTTATATAGATTTCCCGTTCTTGGGTTGGTCATGTGGTACAAACCCGATGCACAATCATGTGAAATAGTCTACTGGAAAGGAACCCCTACTTCACATTATCTCTTCTTCCAACGTATCACAAGTATCGGCATAAATGATTATTTCATTAAAAGTGGTGCAGTGCCATTGGCTGGACCAGGATCACCTTTTCCTCTGTTATCTTTGTCTTGCCTACTTCCTTAGTCACCTACTGGATCCTATTGCTTGATTTGTATAGCGCATTTTCTACTCTGTGATAGTAGAAGCACGAGGAGAAGGAGAAGGAGGAGAAAGAGGATGACCCTGAAACTAAAATAAATGACGGAGGGAGATACGGAGATATATCCAGACAGACATGCACATACAGAAGCTCATAGAAGGAAGGAGGCAAACAATAAGTGATACAGTCGGAAAGGACATACATGCAAACATAGACACAGAGACATACAAAGAGATATCCAAGAGAGAGAGAGAGAGAGACAGAGACAGAGAAATGCAAGGAGAGAAAGAGACAGACAGACAGACAGACAGACAGACAGATAGACAGACAGACAGACAGATAGACAGATAGACAGACAGACAGACACCGACATGCAGAGAGACAGCTAAGAAGGAAAGAGCGTAAGGGAGACAGAGAGACAGAGACATACTGAGATAGAGAAGAAGGCAGAGAGACAGACGGTGACATGGAAGACGTCATATAATCTCCAGACAGAGCTATAAATAGCAGTGGCGCCGGCTTAACATCCGGTGTCACGGGGTAAATGTATACGACATGAAAATTGATCGAGATCTCACGAAGAGCGCTAATTTCACACGCAAATCCCAATCCAACCCCCACACACATACATACACACACACGACCACATAAGCACACACACGCGTAATCACACAAACAACCACACACACACACACACACACACACACACACACACAAGCACGTACACACAAACATGACCTAGATTGTACAGCACATGAAGGTAAGAACGTAGAATTACGCTTGTCCACCATTATGACAGTATAGTTCTAGGTTTGAACACCACAGACCTATGAAGGCCTACCGCCAAAGGTTTACATACAGAGGCCTACATACAAAGATCTATATACAAAGGCTTACATACAAAGGCTTACATGCAAAGGCTGTAAAATAATAATAATAATAATAATAATAATAATAATAATAATAATAATAATAATAATAATAATAATAATAATAATAATAATAATAATAATAAGACGATTTCTATAGCGCCGTAGCACAGCCGAAGCCGAAAAAAATGGCGCTGTACATGAGTTCAACAAATCATATGATTTCTTAAACAGATATAGGTCTTGAGCTTTGATTTGAATGTACCGAGGCCTACATAAGAAGGCCTGCATACAAAGTCTAACACACAAAGCTAACATACAAGCTAGGCTTACATATATAGGCCTTAATAGATGCATCGTAGGCATTTGCACGCCAGTTCCTCAAACACAGAACGGTTTACGAGCGTCGGATCGACTTTCCTTCTTCATTAACGAAACTCTCCAGAGACTCGATCATGTCTTGGCAAGTCGAGTTACGATCGACGCTCCAGGGTCTGCCCAGGCCATGGAGGGTTGCCCTGGCCGCAACCGCCCTGCCTCTGGTGGGGGTGGCGATCGCTCTCCTCCTGTGGAGAGTACGGGATGCGGTGTTTGAATGGCGTTTGGAAAGGAGGAGGACGCGGAAGAGGAAAAGCTGTCGAAAGGTCATGGGAAAACGTAAACAGAAACGAGGTAATTAGCAACACTGGGTAATTAATTAACACGTTCCGAATTAATGAGATTATTGCATGTGGTGGGGTCAGAATGGAGAGTGGAGTCATCGCATTTGGTGTGGTAAGATGAATCAGTTTCCCAATCGTCATTATGTTTGGATCGTGTTTGCGGGACAGTTTAGTGGTTAGCATGCTGGACTGTCCACAGAGAGGTCAGGGGTTCAAATCCTCTCTCTCTCTTCTTTTGGTTCTCTGCCTTGCTAGGCAGGTTCGTACGTCCAATTTCGCCATTCATCACGTTTTCTGGCTCTTTCCTTCAGTTTGCTGTAATCTCCTCCATCATCCAGTCCAACAACATCATTCTCGGTCTTCCTCGTGTCTTCTTCCCCCATTCTTCCCTCAATTATAATTCTTAGAAGGGAGTCTCCCCTCATGATGTGGCCCATCCATTTTCTTTGTCGGCTTCTTATTATCCCTATCATGGATCTTTTTCGTCATGGCAGTCCACCATTTGTAGTATGTCTTCATTTGTCCTCCGATCCATCCAGCTGACTCTCTCCATTCTTCGCCATATCCACATCTCGAAGGCCTCCAATCTTCTGATGTCTTCCTTCCTTAGAGTCCATGTCTCTGATCCGTATAACACCACACTCCATATCATAGACATGATAAGTGACATTAAGTCACTTCTTTTCTTCAGATTCTTATTTAGCTTTCCTCTCATTAATTCCTTTCTTTTATAGAAGGCATCTTTTCCCATGGCTATTCTTCTCTTTATTTCTACATGACACTTTGCATCAGTTGTGATCATACTTCCTAGGTAACAGAATTTTCCGACTTGTTCCAGTTCCTTACCATCTATAGTGATCTTTACTGTTCTTTCCTTTCCTTTGCTTATCCTCATGATCTTGAGAGAGGTAATATTTATTTTCATATCATACTCCTTTGAGATCTTATTCAGCTGATCCTCTCCAGGGCAGAAATTTGTTTCCAGTTTTCTGCTCCACTGACCGTACACTGTCGGTGGGAAGATGAGGATGGTGAGGGAGAAGACTGGGCCACCCGCCTCATCTGACGAGGATCAGAAAAATTAAGTCACTAACACACCATGGCTGCGTAAAATGTACGCAGCCGTTTAATGTTACTGAACACGTTGCTATTTTCTCTGCCTGGATTATAATTCTCTGGGGATCCATACGTGGAAGCGGCACGCAGTCCAGAGGACAGAGAGAGAGAGAGAGAGAGAGAGAGAGAGAGAGAGAGAGAGAGAGAGAGAGAGAGAGAGAGAGAGAGAGAGAGAGAGAGAGAGAGACAGACAGACAGACAGACAGACAGACAGACAGACAGACAGACAGAGACAGAGACAGAGAGAGACAGAGAGAGACAGAGAGAGAGAGAGAGACAGACAGAGAGACAGAGACACAGACAGAGACAGAGACAGAGAGAGAGAGAGAGAGAGAGAGAGAGACAGAGAGAGAGACAGAGAGAGACAGAGACAGACAGAGACAGAGACAGAGACAGACAGACAGACAGAGACAGACAGACAGACAGACAGACAGACAGAGACAGACAGACAGAGAGACAGACAGAGAGAGACAGAGAGAGAGAGAGAGTAGAGAGCAGGTGGGATGGGTGCGGTGCAGAGTGTTGTCCCCGGGGGACAGTATAATACGCTGGCGAACGGAGGCGCAGTTGATTCGACGGAATGTTCGATGTCTTCGGAGATTATTCAGGTGGGTCTCATTGATTGATTTCTGATTAGCTTCAGCTGTTTACCTGCTGATTAAATCCACAAAACACGTCGTTCGATCGTCCAAAGGAATCACTCTCAACGACAATCACAAACGTATCCAGTTCAACCGCGTCTTTCTGTCTGCCTGTCTCTGTCTGTCTTTCCGTCTGTCTATCTGTCTGTCAGTGTTTGTGTCTGTCATGTCTTTTTGTCCTGTTTGTCTGGTTGACCTTTCTGTCTTTCTTTCCTGCTTGCTTTCTTTTTTTGACTACTTGCTGTTAACTAATTACTCTAATCTATAGCCTGTCTCTCTGCATATGTCATGTCTCCTTGCCTGTCTCTCTGTCCGTGTGCGTGTTCGTCCGTTTGTCTGTTCGTCTCTATTACTTTGACATGTACATAGCTTTTTCTTGGCGTTTGAAGGACTGGAGATTAGATGTGATTAGAAAATTTAAAGCTTGTAATTCACTTCCAGCTGTCCTGTCTTTCTGTGTCCGAAAACGTTCAATCTTTCCGAAGATACGAGTATGTATGTATGTATGTATGTATGTATGTATGATGCACTTGTCTACTCAGAGGCGCTCCCGACTACAGCGCGGACACTGAATCGGAGTTTCACGCCGATGCGCATGAGCAATTGCGAGTGAAGGACTTGCCCAGGGTCCCTACGCGGCGGCTTTGAGGTGGATTCGAACCCGCAACCCTCCAGCTGCAAGGCACCGAACGTACCCTTACACCACCGCGCTCCACAATATATTGTAAAGTGGTATTGTACGATGCACAAGGATTCAGTAGATGGCGCACCAAAAACAAGCCATGATGACGTCACCCTCCAGTAGGTCATTCCTATGTTTATCTATTTCCGCGTAGATGTCTAGTTGCAGCCATCCTGAAGAATGTCTGTTGTCAACGCTCTCGACTTTCTTTGTGTAGATATTTTAATATCTTTGGGTTCTCGATAGTGTAGTGGTTAGTGAGCTGGACTGTCAATCGACAGATCGGGGTTCAAA
Organism: Aporrectodea caliginosa; assembly: GCA_020284085.1. NCBI lineage: Eukaryota > Metazoa > Annelida > Clitellata > Crassiclitellata > Lumbricidae > Aporrectodea > Aporrectodea caliginosa. The sequence goes on along the minus strand of JACEVL010000804.1, from coordinate 155,550 downwards.
TCCCCGCCAGTTCAGAGATTTGATTCAAGGCAATTATGTTCCAACTGCGTTCCTTTGCCAACTCAGCTATAATGAGTTATGAGTACACTGACCGTACACTCTCGGTGGGAAGATGAGACGGCAAGGGAGATGACTGGCCACCCGCCCTCATATGCCGAAATTAAGAAAATGAAGTCGCTAATACATCCTACCAATGGCTGCCTCAGGGCAAACTTAAAGGACTGCTCCTCTTCTTCTTTTAAGATCTCAGCGAAGTCATTGTCGTTCTGTGTTTCAATTACACTGGCGCTTGGTCGGTTAGTTGCTGTTTAATGACACATTGTCATAAAAAAGACAATTAGCGTCGACCTCCTCTTTTCTCTAGGTTTTTCATTGGCACTACCACAGGTAGGGTAGTGGCGGCAATTTAATAGGCTACGGTATTTATCTTATAATATAAGTCTTACTTTGTTTACGTTGTCCTTCCGAATGTTTGTTTGTCTGTTTCTAAAGGCTCCGAAACGGAACGCTTTAGCGATTTGAAAAATCGCACGAAACGTTATTACGCCACGTCTGTTTCATCGCGACTATTTTCAGCTCGCAATTTTATTTAAACGCTGACATATAGACATTTTAAACTTCAAAATTATGAGGTTCCGTAATACCAATAACGGAGCTCATTAATATGCATATTTTAACCTCGCTTGAGAGGCGTGACGTAAGAGAAATGTTGTCTTACGTCACGCAATTAATTAGGCGCAATCGAAATAAAACACGGGCTCCGTTCCGAAAAATTACGAGCGCTGTAATGGAACACGATCGAGCTTCGTCTACTATTATATTATTTAGCCCGGGGAACAAATAATAGGCCTATAATATTATAAGGTAGAGATAACCTGTGCGTTACTATAATTTTCAACTCATTATTTACTTTAAATTCCGATATAGACTACGGAAATGTTTAATTTCGACGTGATAAATTATTCAAGCGCCTTAAAATCTATGTGAAGCCCGTTTTCTCGCAACCAATAACGATGCCCATTAATTTCTATTAAGAAATTTCCCAGGGCCATTTTTTAGGTCATCTCAACTAAAAACTCGCCATTGCAACTCTTTGCCGATGCAAAGTTTTTAACGAACGTGCTGATCCAAACTATTTTCAGTTCAAAATTTAATTTCAGTTCCGATATATGGACATTTTTAGTTGATTTTCAAACCCATCAAGCGGCAATGATGGATTACGCTACAGCTACACGGAAGAACGTGGTGCAGTAAACGGACATTAAATTGAAATGCGAAGTCGCTTACAAAAACATTAAATTCAAATGCTAAACGGGGCAGCACTGCAGGCACAGGTAATTAAATTCAAATACAAGGGGGGACTATTTTACCTCTAAATATCGTTGCCATTCAGATATGTGGACATTTCAAATATTTGAAGCCTTCAGCATATATAGTAAGTAAGTAAGTAGACTTTAGTTGCAACCTTTAAAAATTACGCATGGGAAAACCCGGGCAAAGCCGGGTAAAAAATGCTAGTTTATTTAATAAAAAATGGCGATTGAACGAAAATCAGCGCTGTGTCTATTTATACCCGACAATAATTCCATATAAAGGTGTCTAAACAGCGAGAAATATATTATGAGTAGTATCGCTTTATTGAAGAAATCTTAATGACTTTCGGGGTCATTGACGTCGACCTTTCGTGGAAAGTAAAATAATTTGTCATCTAAGCTTGACTTACAATAGGGCTATGTAAACTGTAAAGTAACCCTCCTGCAATTATTGTCAAGAGAAACTGGGTCGGTCAGTGTAGAGGTATCACCCATCTGACCTTGACTGACCTCGTGACCCAATTACACCAACGCCATCTGTCCGCCGCTGATGCACTCAACGCTTATCAGTCGAAGGTTTCTTTCATGACTCAATCTAATTATGCAGCTCATCTATCGGTAAAAATTAATAGCATGGCTATAAAATGTCCATAGCATATTAACGCATGAATTTGCGAATGTATTTAGGAAAGTAATAGGTTTTTATTATTGATAAATTTACGACGGGACCGATGAACCGACCGACGTATAACGTGTTTAGCGTCCTATATTTTCAATAATGAGAAAAACTGTGTATTAATAAATATAATGTGCAATTGTGATTGCAAGTTTGGGAAATATTTTCTACCAACAGTGTACGGCCAATTTGTAGCTCAACTCGCTAGGGGACACTAGTAGGACGGATAGCTCGAAATATCTTCTTCAATCCTGACGCAAGGGGTTTACCACTATACCAGTGGAAATGAAATGGCAGACACGCTGGCAAAGAAGGGGCTGGAAATATCTGTGATTAATTCAACAAATTATTTAGAATTAAAAGAAATCTATTCCTTAATAAGGAATTATGTAATTAATAAATGGCAAATTGAATATAACCTTGAATCAAAAGGAAGATTCTATAAATCTATTCAACCTTTGGTGTCCACAAATATAAAATTTATAGACTCTCCAAGGAAACGTGAAGTTCAAATTACCAGACTTAGAATGGGACATATCTTAAGTAATACGTGGTTGAAACATATAGGTAAAAGCCTAACGGACTTATGTGCTGAATGTCAGGTGCCTGACACTATTCATCATATATTAATTGCTTGTAAAAAACATGACATATCAAAATTAATACTTGAAAAATGTGCAAAGAAAAAAGTGGAATGCACTGTTGAAAATATATTGTCTATTCGAGATATTTATCTCGAAGTATATAGCATACTCATGATTATAACTAATGGGAAAATTATGTAGAGATTATTAATAAATAGTGTAAATATTATCTGAAAATACTCTCTGCAGGTAATATGTGTAACTACATAACTTAGATAACGGCAATAAATATTGATTAATGCGGCTGGATAACGGTTGCTGGAGTAGAACATCATAACTTGCTTCAGAATAATGGTCTATGATTATAGCAATTGAATTGGTTTGTTTATGGTGATAAATGTATGGGTTTCTAATTTGAATGTGTTTTTTTTTATTGGATAGAACTGATGCTTAACAATGTTTTTAATATTCTTGGTCTTTAGTTATTACTTAAAACTAGTTTGGAAATGTTTATGTATAGGATTCATTTTGAGTTAATTGTAATTGATAAAACCAACGTTTAATAATATTGATGCTTTGATTGTCATGTTGATATTGATTATTGAATCTGTTTGTACTATTCTTGATGGACTATGAATATTGAACATTGATTGTAAATGTAAAATTGATAGTAACGGAAACGGGCCTTCTCCTGTTCACGTCTCTCTCTCAGGATGCGAGTGTAAGACGCGTGTCGCTCAGGATGGGAGCGTAAGTACGGCCTCCGTCGTCTATCGAAGGGCTTCAGCATCCGCCAGCCGACTAGCCGTAGCGATCAATGTCACCCACCGAAGGAATCAAACACCAGAGTTCAATCGACGATCTTTATTCGACACCACACTTCATTTCAACAACCAAGCCTCACAACAAAGACCTCAGAACAATCTAACTACTACACAAGAGCGCCCTCTATATATACCCAGCTGGGCAGGGATCCTTGGCTGGGATCCTTGGCTGGGATCCTTGGCTGGGATCCTTGGCTGGGATCCTCGGCTGACTGGGATCCTTGGCTGGGATCCTTGGCTGGGATCCTTGGCTGGGATCCTCGGCTGGCTGGGATCCTTGGCTGACTGGGATCCTTGGCTGGGATCCTCGGCTGACTGGGATCCTTGGCTGGGATCCTTGGCTGGCTGGGATCCCTGGCTGACTGGGATCCCTGGGCAGGATCCTTGGGCAGGGAGTCCTCAGGCTAAGTTGCCATGCCTACCGCAACCCGAGGGTGGTCCAAAAACAGGGAGGCCCAAAAACCGAGGGTGGGCCCAAAAACCGAGGGTGGTCCCTGGCAAAAACGCCACATCCTCCTCCCACCACGAGAGATATGCCCCCTATATCTCCCGGGCACCCGCAGGGAAAATCACAATACAACAATGTGGCCAACGGGCCCTACAAAGTCTATGATCCCTAAAATCAAAGTCCGCCTATAAAAAAGGAAAGTCCAGCCAACAGCTAAGCCAAGCCCTGTCTAGCTAACAAAGAGCGGTCTACGCGACCGATAGAGTCTCTAAAGTTCAATCATCGCAGTGGCCATCGGCCCAAAGAAAATCATCAGAATAAAACACAAAAAGAACAGAGGCCAACTGGCCAACAATCAAAACAACAGAATCAAACAATAAAAAGCCGTTTCTCGGCATCAAGCTTTTACAGACATAACGATTACACAATAAACAAGGGAAAGCCATGGTCTCTCGACGCCAAGGGCGGAGGGCTTAACGCGTCCCCAGACAAAAAGCGTCTGGGGAAGGACAAAGGAGGACAGCCATGGTCTCTCGACGTCAGGGACGGAGGGCTTACGCATCCCCAGACAAAAGGCGTCTGGGGGAAGGACGGGGACCGTACAGAGTCCGGGCCGACGAGCGTATCAGAGTCCGGGCCGACGAGGGGTGCCAGACAGCAGCACTCGGCGAAGGCGCTCACCATCGTTCGTCGCCTGTCACTCGGAGACGCGCAGAGATCGCGAGTCTCTAGCGGTAGCGGGCCGGTAGGCGTACCGTCCTCTTCGGTCGTCGATCCGAGGCGTCAACCTCGGAGATGGAAGGCGTCGCGGCTCTCGGGCCGGGCGCACCAGGAATCGGAGCGGCGGGTCCGCCCGTCTCCTCAAAGTCCTCATCGTAGCTGGGTCGCAGCTTGTCGATGTGCGCGACAAATGGCTTGGAGTTCCGCGTCTTCCGGAGCCGGTAGTTGACCGGCCCGGTCTTCTCCATCACGTAGTAGGGACCGGTATACATCCGGGCCCATTTCGGACTCCGGCCCTGGTATCGTCGCGGCGTGTAATACCAGACGCGGTCGCCCGGGGCGAACGCGGCTGGTCGCACCCTGAGGTCGTATTTCTTCTTGCGCCGTTCTGCGGAGACTCGTAGGTGCTCTCTCACCAAGCGGTAGGCGCTCTCCACCCGCTCGGCAAATTCCTGGACGTAGCTGGAGTAGGTTCCGGCTCGTGGGTCGTCATCCGGTGGCCTGCCATAGACTAGATCGATGGGAGCCCTGGTCTCCCGACCGAACATCAAATAATTCGGCGTAAAGCCGGTAGCTTCATGCAGCGAGGCCCGGTAGGCGGCGAGGACATGGGGTAGAACCTCGTCCCAATCGCGCTGATGACTGCTAATGACCTTACCCAGCATGGCATTCATGGTCCGGTGAAACCTTTCAATTAACCCATTACAACTCGGGTGATAGCTGGACGTCCTTACCTTATCAATTCCCAGCAAGCGACTAAGTTCCCGGAACAGGTTTCCCTCGAAGTTAGTTCCCTGATCCGTTAAGATCTGAAGGGGCGCCCCATATCTAACAATTACGGTCTCTACAAGGGCCCGTGCTACTGAGGTAGCCTCTTGGTTTGCCATTGGAATGGCCTCCACGTACTTTGTAAAACCGTCCATTACGGTCAGAATATATACATGACCACGTCTACTTCTAGGATGGGGACCAGTTATATCAATGCTAAGCCGCTCCCACGGCTCCCCACAAGGCAATGGTTGGAGGGCACCCTGTCTAGGAGGAAGACCCCGGCGGTACTGGTTACAGGGAGAACATCGCTGACAAAAGCGCTTCACGTCCCCGGACCATCCCACCCAGTAGGCCCGGCGTCTTACCTGCCAACGCGTTCGGCGAACGCCCAAATGGCCGCCCGTCAATCCAGTATGGGCCAACCCCATAAACTCTTCTCTCTTACTCCTAGGCACTACGACTTGGTCTACCCCTTCGGGCGTCCGTCGGTAGATCACCTCTTCCCGTAGGCACAATCGGTCCTTCTGGAACCAGAGAACCTTTACGGTCTCACTCTCCGATAAGATCTCCACGAGGTCGGGCGCTTCGGCTCCCTCTCCCAACCAACCTCGGACTATGATCAAATCCGGGTCGTTGCGCTGTGCGTCCTCCATCGATTCCAACGGTTCAGCATTAGCGCCCGCTAAGGGCGGATCAGGCACTTCAATCACCGCGGCCACTATCTCCCTTTCTTCCCAGCCACATTGGCGGCACGGGCGACGCGAGAGCGCGTCCGCGTTCCCGTGTTTCCGGCCCGGGCGGTGCAATATCTCAAACTCAAATTCAGCGAGGCGTTCGAGCCATCGCCCCTGCTGGCCAATCGGTTCTGGCGTGCGTTGCAGCCATTGCAAAGCAGCGTGGTCAGTCCGCAGAACAAACGGACGCCCTAGCAAATATTGCCTGTATTGCTTCGTAAAATAGACGATAGCTAGCAGTTCCTTGCGGGTCACACAGTAATTTCCCTCGGCTGCCGACAAGAGGCGGCTCCCGTACGCAATTACGCGTTCCTCTCCGTCTATCCTCTGCGAGAGCACCGCTCCTATTCCTACATCGCAAGCGTCGCAGTCAAGCACATACATTTCATCATCCTTCGGCAGCGCAAGAATCGGGGCAGATGTTAAAGCAGCCTTCAAACAATCGAACGTCTCCTGGCAAGCTTCGTCCCAGGTGAACGCTCTCCCCTTCTTAGTAAGGGCAAACAGCGGAGCGGCTACCGTAGAAAAGTCCTTCACGAACCTTCGGTAGTAAGAGCAGAGCCCTAGGAACGCCCTTACGTCTCGCAGTCTCTGTGGGACCGGCCACTCCACTATATCTGCAATCTTGGAGGGATCCATCGCCACTCCGTCCGGCGTCACGATGTGACCCAGAAAGCATACGTTCCGGCGCAGCAACTGACACTTGCTCGGCTTCAACTTCAGATTAGCGCCCCTCAACCTCTGGAATACTTGCTCTAACCGGTCTAAATGCTCTTCCGGCGTCTTCCCGAAAATAATAACGTCGTCCAAGTAGACCAGGCAAATCTCGAAGTTTAAACCTGATAAAACTATATCCATCAGGCGCTGAAAAGTGGCGGGCGCATTGCAAAGCCCGAACGGCATCACCTTCCATCTGAATATTCCCCTGCGCGTAACAAACGCGGTCTTATCTGCGTCTTTCGGTTCCATCGCGACTTGATGATATCCGCTCCTTAGGTCTAGCGTACTAAACCAGCTACCTCCTGCAAGCGCGTCCAAACATTCATCAATCCTGGGCAGCGGGTAGGAGTCCTTCTTGGTCCGATCGTTCAGTTGCCGATAGTCGATACAAAACCTTAGCGAGCCGTCCTTCTTGCGGGCCAACACCACATTCGCAGCCCACTCACTCACGGCAGGTTCGATGATCCCGTCAGCTAACATACTGTCTAGCTGCGCATCGACCGTGGCCCTATGCGGCAGCGGCTGTCGTCTTAACGGCTGTCTCACTGGGCGCGCATCTCCCGTCTCAATCCTATGCGTGCTTACCGACGTTCTGCCTATGTCCCTATCACTCGCGGAAAATACATCATTATATTTTACAAGCAAAGCGCCTAGTCGTTCCCGTATCTCCGCAGGCACTTCTGCGGGCAAATCCGCTAACAATTTATCAATTGGCGAAGCTTGGCCGACCGCGTCCTCGCCGCGGTTGGTCTCGCACAATTCTACCTCTACAGGGTGCAGCTCTCCCAAGGGGCGATCCTTGGACAACCGGACTGGGTCTTCGCTCAAATTAACCACCCTTACCCGAGCATCTGCGTAGTCACCGACAACTACGCGGGCCAGATGGACCCCGGGTTGGATTTCCTTAGCCTCCGTCATCCAGGCTGGCGCTACGGTCGTTAAATTACCGTACATGGTCTTAACCGGGACATCCCTCTGGGACTTAGGGGAAACCAACACCTCCTCGGCGACGATCACGCGCCGGCACCAAATAGATCCATTACCCCTAACCAGGGAAATACGCCTGCGTCCTACAAATAAGGATCCCATACCAAAGCCCAAGCGGCAGCGATGTTCTCTCAGCCAGTCCATCCCTAACATAGGCTCAGATATCTGATCAGAAACCAGGAAGGAAGTATGGATATAAAACCCGTTCGTAATCTTAATGGGCACCCGCACCTCACCAAGGACATTTATATCGGACCCATTAGCAGCCATCAAAACGCGATTGCAAGAGCGAAGTTCTAACCCGTCGACAGTAGATGAAGGCACCAGGCTGACTTCCGATCCAGTGTCGATCAGGCATAGCTGCGGTCGTCCGTTGATCTCACCGCGGATGTAGACTGCGTTGTTCGTAGCACGGTCCGGCATTCTTGGGCGCGTCGTATGGTTCATGACCACCGGGTTCGGTGGCGTCGAAGCATCGGGCTCGGTCGTCGCGTTCTGGCGATTCTGGCGATTCTGGTATCGGCGATCTCGTCGGCAGTTACGGGCCATGTGACCGGCTCGTCCGCAGTTGAAGCAGGTCATGTCGCGTCGCTGATTCTCCGGAGGGCCTGGGCGGTCTCGCTCAGGTCGGATTTCATGACTCGGTTCGTCGGTCGTAGGAGGGCTTCGGCGAAGCACGCGGAATTGCTCGTCCATTCTTTTCTCCATGTCTTGCTGCCATTTCCGCTGCTCATCTCGCTGAGTGTTCAAGAAGCGGTCCATCTGAGCCTGAAGCTGGGCGCTCAGGTCGGTCTCTTGCGTCCCTCGCACTCGGTTTGGCTGTCTGCGGCGATCATCGGCATCGTTCGTCCGTTGATAGGCCTCCAGACGCAGTGCGGTCCGGTATGCCTCGTCCAGGTTCTTCGGTTCTCGCTCGCGTACTTTGAGCGAGAGCTCCCGGTCTCTCATCGCTTCCAGGAAGGCATCCTTCGCGATGATCTGCGTCGTCTCGTTGGAAGGCACCGGGTAGGCCAAGACCACCAGTCGTCGGATCTCATGCAGCAGGTCGCTGAGATTTTCTTCCGGGCGTTGACGGCGGTAGTACAGCTGGGCACGGAAGGTTTCTGCCTGGCCTTCCGTCCCGTATCTCTGGCGGAGTCGTTCAACCAATTCTTCGTAACTCGCGCTCGGTTGAGCGCCGAAGTCCCAGAGAAGTTGCGTAGCGGCCTTCTCCAGCGAACATCGCAAGTAGTCGACCCGGTCCGCGGCCGTCCACTTGTTGTGCCTTGCGCAGACCTCGAACTGCACCAGGAATGACTCCAGCGAGCCCGTCCCATCGAACTTTCCTGGCTTCATCGGCGTCGGGCGGCTTCGCAGCAGGTCGCTGACATTTTCTAGAAGATTCGGCGTCGAAGTCCCGGGAGCGTTCGGTCTTTCAGTCTCTTCGCGGAAATTCGGTTTCAATTTCTTCTTTTCCGTCGTCGATTCGCCCGTCTTTCCTCGGAAGCTCGTTCTCTCCGGTTTCACGGTCATCTCTTCTTCCCTGTCTTCGCGGAAGCTCGGTCTCATCGGCTCTGGATCATCGAAGTCGATCTCGGACAGCAAGCGGCTTCGGTCCGGTCGCGTAACCAACGCGGCCATTCGTCTCGCGGCTGGCGTAGAAATTCTTGACGGCAGATCGGCCAGGTCCAAGGCCGCGTAGGGAATGGTGTCGTCCTCGTCTCCCGGAAACATCTTCGGTCGATTCTAGCTTCGTCGGCGGCAGGAAATCTCGACAAAACCCCACGGCTCTGGTACCAATGTAACGGAAACGGGCCTTCTCCTGTTCACGTCTCTCTCTCAGGATGCGAGTGTAAGGCGCGTGTCGCTCAGGATGGGAGCGTTAGTAAGGCCTCCGTCGTCTATCGAAGGGCTTCAGCATCCGCCAGCCGACTAGCCGTAGCGATCAATGTCACCCACCGAAGGAATCAAACACCAGAGTTCAATCGACGATCTTTATTCGACACCACACTTCATTTCAACAACCAAGCCTCGACAACAAAGACCTCAGAACACACCTACTACACAAGAGCGCCCTCTATATATACCCAGCTGGGCAGGGATCCTTGGCTGGGATCCTTGGCTGGGATCCTTGGCTGGGATCCTTGGCTGGGATCCTGGGATCCTGACTGGGATCCTTGGCTGGGATCCTTGGCTGGGATCCTTGGCTGGGATCCTTGGCTGGGGGATCCTTGGCTGACTGGGATCCTTGGCTGGGATCCTCGGCTGACTGGGATCCTTGGCTGGGATCCTTGGCTGGCTGGGATCCTTGGCTGGCTGGGATCCTTGGCTGACTGGGATCCCTGGGCAGGATCCTTGGGCAGGGAGTCCTCAGGCTAAGTTGCCATGCCTACCGCAACCCGAGGGTGGTCCAAAAACAGGGAGGCCCAGAAACAGAGGGTGGGCCCAAAAACCGAGGGTGGTCCCTGGCAAAAACGCCACAATAGCTTGATGTTAATTTAGAGAGATAGATGTGATGCTCTGCGAGTGTTGTGGTTGAGGGTTGGATTGAAGTTGAGGAGAGAACGGTTGTTGATGGAGCCTGTGTGGCCGCCAAGAAAATTGATGGAGGGCCTGTGCGGCTAGAAGATTAAAAATTTTTTTTTAATATAAAAAAAGAACGAAAAAGGAGAAAAAAGAACAACCACCTGTCAAATTTCATCGTTACAACTTCATGTCAGAAAAGAAGCAAAGACAAGAAAAGAGAAAGAATTCTGATGAAAAACATTATTCGAAAATGAACTTAAATACGTCAAAACTTTAAAGTCGTCAATATCCTATCAGAATAGAATCCAAGACGGAAAAAGATAAAGAAAACTGATGAAAACACTACACGAAAATGAACTGAAATGCATCAAAACTTTAAAGACGTCAACGGCCTTTGTTGCTAAAAGATGTCATTAAACACTGGATAAATAAATAGTTAAACAATGGAAATCACTGATATAATTTGTGGCTCTGTTAATCCTATCGAGACTGAAGGAAGTCTACACTCCCTCCATGTAAAGTCATGAACTCAAAAGTCTGACGCTTAGAACTGGCGATTAACTGAGGAACTTAATTGACTAAACGCCAATTTTCGATCAAGTCCCAGAAAAAGGATGAAAATTAATTGCATAACCCAAACCCAAATATGGAATATGTAAAATTGGACAGAAGCAATATAAAGGTGTCTAAACTGCACGTAATGTCATCAATAGGTTTATTGTGTCTATCGTGAAAATGGCAGTCATCAAACATAACCAATCTTTACTTTATAACAAACGCTCAATCATCGGTCTTGCTCGCTTTACCTCCATATAATAAAAGCTTTATGAAAACTATCAATCTCAGAACACATCAACCAAGTCATCAAAGTGGCTCTGCTTCAATCTTCGCCCTAAAAACACTCGAAAACCATGGTGCACTGCAGATTCTCTACAACTGATCACTCGCGCAACCATCATAGCCAGAACAATGTTTTCCGTCCCCGCCTGGTGGAGCCTGGCGAGAGAAAAAGGATAAATTCCGCCTGGATCGACGGAATAACAGATTAAAACGCTCTGGATTTATTCACTCAGATTCCCCTTCTACGAATGTTCTTGCTAATACAGCAGACATTTCACTCTTTAAAGCCGTTCTCTTAAATGAGAATCGTTCCCCTAAATGCCATTTCCCAAACCAACAATTGACCCCTATTTTCTCAGTGTCAGACCACATAACTAACCTTCCTGACAAAGACTCACGAAACTTTATATATCTCGAATGTTACTATAAGAGCTGTAATATGCCAAAAATAATCTTTGTCGGCGGCAACGGCCTATGTTGTCATAAGCTGCCGTTAAACTGTGGATCCAATCCAATCCAACTCTTACTAAGCCATCACTTTATATTATATTATACTCTTCTGCTTTTCTATGTATACCTACAGCGTTATGTCTGTTGTTAACACACTAAACTAATACTATGATGAATATAATGATAATCATCATTTTTATGCTCACTTACGACTTGTACATAACTCAATCAACACCTTTATATCGCTATTACGAAAACCTATATAATGCTCACACTGACATGGCAAATCTGCATGACTCTGTTTCCAGCCTTCTGTGATAATTACGTGCCATACGAACAGTTAGAAACAATTAATAACATAATCGCACAGAAATCTCTGTGCCTGCATGCGTGCGTGCCTGGTCTGATGCGTGCTGTTACGCCGTTTGCCTGTTATGCTGTTTTCGCCTTCATTGCCATTGCTTACTTCATTTCACGTACGTCATCGCAATAATTAGAGGAAGGGAGGAAGACAGTGGAGAGGCAATCACGCTCGAATATTGCGTGGGGTCGCTCGAGACTGGCGCAGCCAGCGAGTAATAATACCTTTAAAGGTCGCTTGTGTGATAACGACACCACTAGGGGTCGCTCGAGACTGGCGCAGCCAGCGAGTAGTTACCGTTAGAGGGCGCTTGAGTGAGAACGACACAGAGGTCGCTCGAGACTGGTGCAGCCAGTGCGTAGTCTCTGTTCGAGGGCGCTTGAGTGGGAACGACACCGTTATCAGAAAAGAGGCAGAGGAGGGGAGCTGGAGATTTTAATTTAAACCGTCGCGTAGATACAAATTTGCGTGCAAAGAAAGTCGGTAGGTGGCGCAGTTATCAACCTTAAACCTTCGCATAGATTGAAATTGTCATGTGATAAAATTTGCGCTGCACGATAGTCTATTGCCCTGTATGGGCCCGCGGGTCCCGCTCATGCGATTTTAAGTGGAGCGTGCGAGCTCCCTAAACTTCACCGTCTTAGGACGGGCAAACATTTAGTTAATTATATCGAAATTAACGGTTTTTTATGCCGTAAGATGTCGCTAGAAACTTTAGGATACCGATCCATTGCAGTAGGATGTGTTGATCCAGAGCTTAAGATCATCTTATAGCTCTTTAACGTGGTTTGTAAGTTACTTGCTATTTAACGACACTTCGTCATAACATAGATGATTAGCGGCGACCTCCTCCTTTTTACAGGTTTGGGACTTGCATTACCAAAGTAGGCCTACGGCCAATGGTGTCGTTCCGCCAGTAGCGCTTGAACAAAGTTCATACAATGGTTGAGAACTTCATAAATCTTATATAACAGTTGAGAAATGTGATAAAGAGGTATCTAAACAGTGCCAATTTATAACAGCTTAAGTTTAACGACACGGTCGACACCTTAAGACTGTTACTGTTTATAAATACGTCGACCTTCCTCGATCTCACATTTTATGTATCATGCGTTGTGTTCCGAACTTGTTACTTCAGACCAGAAGAGTCCGATTCCAGATTTCTCCAATATAGGCGCTGGAGTCGATAACGAATAATTAAGTCCAGACGACATCGAGTTGTTTCAAACCCTTTGTTTGAAAACAAATATGTTTCAGAAGACAATTTCTTTCTGTGAGCCGTCTTCAAACACATTAATCTACTTCTCTTCTCTTGCACTCTTTACACAACGCTTATCCTGAAAAAAATGAACTTTTAATTGTATTGTATTGTATTGTATTGTATTGTATTTATAAATTTATAAAGCGCCTCTCACAGTGAACACCAATCAGAGGTGCCCTCAGTGCGAAAGATCCCGAACGAAAAAAGTGGTCTTAAGACAGCGAAAAGAATCACCTGGCCCACCAGGTAGTATCAAAGAACGAGTTGATGTGGGGAGTTGGTTCCATAGTGAAGGGCCAATGAAGGCAAAAGCTCGAGATTATTGAGGACGTTTCCCAAGATTAGCTCCGCTGCGTTCTCTTGCGAGTATTTTATTCAAAAGTTTAACGCTGTATGATAAATAGTTAGACCAGTGATGATAGTGATCCTGCATGGTATCCGCCACTGTATGATCTTGTACTTATCTACAGATCCTCTCCTGGCTTAGCCCCTAAATACCTCTGTGATCTCATCAGTCTGCCGACCTCAGACCCTCACTTCGACCCTTGCGCTCACTTGAACAAATTGAACTCTGTCTCGCGGGCGAGAACTGCATGTCATGACCAAATTTCGTGCTTTGCTTTTATTGGCCCTATTCTATAGAACCGACCTCCTCATTCATTCATTCATTCATTCATTCATTCATTCGTTCATTCATTCATTCATTCATTCATTCTTTTTAGTTATTCATTCTTTCATATAGCGCCCATTCAAGATTATCTACTCAGAACCGCTCCCGACCCAACCCCGGTAAAAGAGAACAGTTAGAGAAGAACGTGGCCGCAAGGGCTCTATGCATTAGGCGTAGATCCACATGGAGCTCATTCCAGATTGCAGGGCCAGCGACAGAAAAGGCACGGCGCTGCATAATAGAGGTCCGTGACCGGGAACAAGAAGCTCAACCAGCCTAGAAGTAAACAGAGGCCACACCCGTGAGGCAGCGCCAAACCAAGGCTGAGATCGGTAAGTAATCCACTGCGGGAAAGGGAGCCAATACAAGACAGCCTGCATGTAATCAGTGACATGACCGAATCTTGGGATGCGACCAATAAGACTTGTCGTCTCGCACAAGACCCGATCTAAACACCCAACCCGAGCGGCCGGAAGACCCACATAATTATAGGGCGCTCCCGTAACTCGCTCATTGCTTCAAGCTGGGGTTTCCCTGCATCCTTTCGCTGCTTACATATAAAGACAGCCTTACAATAGAATAATACCTAAGGCAAACTCTCTATCTCGTAAAACATTTGTCGTCCTGCGGGGATGGGGTGGGAGATGGGGACAAACCATGCGGGGATGGGGCGGGGATGGGGAAGACTTACTTGTTGCGGGGCGGGGATGGGGACGAGATTGTCTCCCCGCGTCATTCTCTAGTTTAAACGAGAGAGGAACATTTAGTCAAGTGCCAGAAAGAGTAATCGGTGCCAAAATTAATCATTTTGCTTTTGCTTGTTTACTGTTTAACGACCACTGTGTGGTAACAAAGACCATTAGCGTCGCCCTCCTCCTTTATCCAGGCTTGGGACTGGCACTGTCAGAAACAAACAGTGGCGGAGTTAAAACAAACATATTATAAGTAGATAATGCGAAACAGAGTTAAAGCAATGTATTTTAAGTTTTTTTAAATTATCGAACAGCCAGTTCCGTTAACGTCGATCTTTTTGGTTTACAGCTAACAAATTGTCACTAAACATTGATGAAAGAAATAAGTCTGTTCTAACTCCGCTGTAATCATTTTGCAATCAAATTCAATTTGTATATAACGTTTGAAACTCTGATAAAAGGGTGTTTAAGGGATAATATTTAGTTCAGTATTATCGGGTGTTCTTTCAGCAATAAACTTTTCATATAATTGAAGTAGCCTATTATAGGCTACATGGACATCATTGATATTATAAGTAGATAATGTGAAACAGAGTTAAAGCAATGTATTTTAAGTTTTTTTTATAAAAATTATCTAACGGCTAGTTCCGTTAACGTCGACCTTTTTGGTTTACAGCTAACAAATTATCACAAAACATTGACGAAAGAAAAAATTGTTTTTCCAATCTCCGCCTTAAACTGCATCTAGCTTACAATTAGAGACCTACTGATAGTTGATAGAAAATCAAATGATTAAAGAGGCTTTGGCATATAAGTTCATGGAGTGATTTTGGATAATGTGGGATAACGCCATTAAAGAATTTTTAGTGAGTAGCTTATTGTTATCAAGGGGTGCGCGATAATGCAATGGTTAGCGTACTGGACTGTCATTCGTGAAGTCGGGCGTTCAAATCCCGGGTGGGGTAGAAATTTGGTTCGATATTTCTGCTCCAGCTCTACTCATAGCCAACTTATCCATAGCGAGTACTTTGACCGTACACTTTGATTGATTGATTGATTGATTGTTTGTTTGATTGATTGATTGATTGATTGATTGATTGATTGATTGATTGATTGATTGATTGATTGATTGATTGATTGATTGATTACCAGATCAAGGTGATAGCCAATCGCGCAGCGCTTTGCGATGAATTTAAAAGGCGCTATAAAATTATAAGGTGTTCTTATACATACATACATGCATAGCATTGCATGCATATATACATACTTAATTATATAATGTACATACAATGAAGGTATAATAATTGTATTTTACACTTTTAAATAACATCTTGTGGCTGCTATAACTGACAAGGTGATTGCTTTTTAGACAAGACTTAGTATTAAATTCCCGATCTATATAATACGGACAGGATATTTAAAAGGGTGTTTAATGAAAAACTTAATATCATTTATATTTTCAGTTGTTTGACAACATCTTTTGAATGCTAAGGTCATTAAAGCACGCTTTTTCTAGTGTTTAACGACAATAGCATTAAATATAAACTGCCTTCAATTTCATGTTTTTTACTCTTCCTGGAAAAAAGTAACTCAGTAAGTAAGAATATTGTTTAATATACCACGTGCAAAGAGCACAATGGGACATACAGAAAAACATTATTAAAATGCATAGAAGTAATAATTAGTAATTAAAGATATAAATGAAATGAAATTAAATTAAATTAAATAATTATTAGTGTCTCTCAAGTTATCTATAGGCCTAGAGCATCCTAGTATGATCTGCAATCAAAAAACGAACTTAAAGACAAATACTTTAATTAGAGATTTCTTCGGCCACAACAACCACAAGATGGTGATAAACTCTGGATCCGTGCCGTACTCGGGTATTGTCAGTCTCAAGTCTGGAAAAGGAGGAGGGCGACGGTATCTCTGCTACAACATAGTGTCGTTAAGCCGCAACTGAATTGAAAACAATTCGAAATCTTTTCTGTCGATGTCAACGACCTTTGTTGCCATAAGATGTCGTTCAACTCTGGATCCAAGTGACACTGAATCTTGACCAGTTCCTAATAAACTAGAAAGTTTATAAGATTGGAACAACAAATGAGTCTCGAAGAAAGGTCCTCCTCCTTCTCGTTTCTCCTCATCCTCCTTTACAACCTTCTTCCTGCTTCTTTTCTACTCTCGTTGTGACTCAAAATACCCGACTACGTTTAGACACCTTTTTATCGCTTTCTCACGCGTTATATATTTCCAATTTTCACAATATTTGGTAGATAATTCTTGATGATATCAACTTGATCCTCAACAGTTGGTGTTAGCGATAAAATCCGTATTTAGTACAAATACAGTAACTGCTCGAATTTGCTTTATGTTAAGTTTTCCGAAGTATTCCGAAGTATTCCGTGTTGCGCATATGACGTTTCCACGCTTCTATTCGTCAAGAAATGGACAGAACTGTATAGAGTTTTGCCCGATTGGAAATTCCGCCACACTCCAAAAGTGCCAGTCCCAAGCCTGGAAAGAGGAGGAGAGCGACACCAACGGTCTTGGCATTCACAAGATGTCGTTAAACACTGAAAACCACAAGCCTCTGTATAAGCTTTCAAAAAAAGTAACCGATGCCAAATGCATGATTTTATTCCTCAATAAACGGTTAAAACCGTCCAAGCGTTTTTCCCGATCTGCGTTAACAGCTTTTAATGTCATAAGCTTTCGCTAAACTCTTGGAATACTCAAAGATAGCAAACACTCTCATATGTTTCCTCTGGCAGTCACGAGATATCATTATTAATTATTATTAATGGCCAATTTTTATAGCGCCGGTGTATAATTATGCGCTAGGCATCAACAGATGACGCACCAAAACCAATCCACAATGAGGTCATTATCCCAAAAATCAATCAACTGAGGTAGACGTGTTGTTGCAACACCCGAATACATCTACATCAGCAACGAACAAATTCAATGTTTTAATGGTTTCAATTAGGAGTCTACCTGGGGTGAATTAAGAGCGCCTATCTTATCAAATCATAAATCCCAAGTGGCCTGGGTCAACGTCCAATTGATTCGGTCAACTTCTGACACTCGGACACAAAGTCCATCGCTCGGTCACGTGACCAAGTGTAAACCGCCGGACATTTCCTGTTGACCTTTCCAGATCAAACAGTTCATTAGGTAATCTAATCGAATCGATAGCCTCATCCGGTTGATCGGGTGGTTACCCGAACGATTATTCGTAGGATTGTTATTTGATTTCCATGAGGATATGATATAAGTAGGGGTTGGCAACGATTAAAAATTTTAATCGAATTAAATCGTACGATTAAAACTTTTAATAACGCGATTAATTTTTAATCGCATGTCACAATAGATAACAAGTACAACTACTCTATCGACTCTGAGTAGTTACGCTACAGAAATGCTTGCAGTCAATAAACAAAAAGCAAACATGCATTTTACTGCTTGATTTTACTTTTTATCCATCTAGTTTAACTTACGGAAATCTTGCTTGCTTGCTTGCTTGCTTGTTTGAGCCACAGGCTAAAAAGTCAAATCTTGCGACGACTAATTCGATCACTTACAATCATTCAATCGTCCTGAAACTTGGCAGATAGACTCGCCCTCGCAGACACTTCATTCTATAAAAATTTCAGCTCCCCCAAAAAGGCAAGCTTATAGAATCGGGGACTCAACTTTTCGAATCGGGGAATCAACTTTTCCGATACGCAGCGTTGTCATTGGCCGCAACAAAAACGGGCGCGCTGCCTGATTAAACGCACGCTATGACGAAAAATGAACGCGGACTATATATTTGTAGAGGTAACTGCTTCGTAAGACGCATTATAGGATACTAGATGGATATTAGTAAAAAACTTTGTTTTTTTAGGACTGTGTGCTTAGCGTCACTTTGTGGGCGCCAGGATCACTAACTTCGAGAGGCTTTATCGAATTAGGCCTACAGTACTAGTGACTTAACGAAATTTACATATATGTATCATCGTGAAAAGGAATTTAAAGGTGTCTAAGCAAAACCTTACATTATTTAGAGTTTCGCGTCTTTGCTCGCATCTTGTATTGTATTGTATTGTATTTGAACACTTGTTATAGCGCCCCTTCCAGATTCATATTCAGAGGCGCTCCCGACTACTGCGCGGACGCTGAATAGGAGTTTCACGCCGAAGCGCATGAGCAATTGAGACCGAAGGACTTGCCCAGGGTCCCTACGCGGTGGCTTTGAGGTCGATTCGAACCCGCAACCCTCCAGCTGCAAGGCACCAAACATACCCATACCACCACCGCGCCCCAGTTGTTTTGTGTTGTATTGTATTGTATTGTATTGTCTCTCTCTTCTTCTGTAATCCGATATATTCTCGTGACCGCCACTGAAAATAATACTTAAGGAAGAATGTCATAATGACTTTTGAAATCTATTTCCAGATGCATAGCCTAATCGTATCTTGAAAATATTTCAGTATTGAGTCCTTACTCACATAAGACATCTGGTGAAAGATGTCAGAATCAGTTGGATTGTTCCTAAGTTCTGCAATTTCCTACAGTTCGAAATTTATAAAAAGAAGGAAATATAGGTCACTCAATCGAAAAGCAGAAAACCAGGTCAAGGCCGTAATCGATGCATACTAATGATAGCGGTAGACTGGAAGCCATAGCAGTCAATATCTATTGTCAATCCAATCCAATCTAATCCGGTATATTCTGGAAGGTGTATTCGAGCGCCAATCAAATAAACATTTTCTTGTTGCATTTTTAGACTCACAAACAATCCAAATTTATTTTCAGATAGGAACTACCCGCCTTAGAAACTGATCTGCTCTCGTTTCTTTGGCACCCTGATTTGGACCTTCACTGGACGCCGATCTCTCAAACGAAGCAGCGCTTGTGAATACGCTGGTGCCCTGCGCTTAGCTTTATAAAGTAGCGCTTTAGAAATTTGGGCTTTATTTTTGCGAGTCTGAATCCAGCCAAAACAAGCGCTAGATAAACCGTCGTCTGTTGTAAATCGTAGTCTAATTAGACAAAAACGACGTTGAGTGATTCCAGCGCCACCTCGTGATGATGAGATTACTTTTACGACAAAGATTCCTTTACCAATACCCTCCTCCCTCGAGGGAAAAAAGGAAGTTGGGGAAGAACGGAGGGAAGGAGGAAAGGGAGAAAAGATGCTCAGCCCAATAAACTATTAGTAGTGTAGGAGAGTTTAGGCTTAACTGATCTAGTAGTGGTGGTTTAGCGAAATCTATTGGTAGCAATGGTAACACGATCCTTCGCTACGACCTATGTCTATTTCTCTGAGCGAAGATGCGAGATGAATCTTGAACCGAAGAGAGGTTTTAAAGTTTTAATTGAAATAAACTACAGACAGCTATAGGATTGCCTATTAGGCGTAAGTAAGAATGTCTCTCTCTTCTTTTGCAAGTTGTCGCTAAACGCTAAACTCTTCGATATACTGTAACAAGGCTTACTATTTTCTTCATTTCTTCAATCCATTCATTAATAAACTGCCCATTAGTCTATCTTGCGTTTGAATGGATGGATACAGAGTTTAGCGACATCTTTTGGCAATAAAGGTCGCTGACGTCGACAGAAATTATTTTGAACAGTTTTCATTGTTCAAGGTATTTCAATTGTGTTTTAATGTGGCCGCTAGAAACGTTAATTACACCTCACGTCTTTTTCGCAGGTGCAGTGTCGACCTATATTATATTATTTTATCTACAGTTTAACGTCGTCTTATGACATCAAAGGCCGTTGAAGACAATACAGAAAATATACAATATAATCAGAACCAGAAACTTATAGCATCCGAACGACACCATTAAAGGTGTCAAATGGAGCTTTACAGTTTCACTAATATTCAATATTTTTGCAACATAAAGTAGTTCATCTCATACTGTCTGTAATTATTATGTACTGACAAATTTCATTAACTAACAAAGCATACATGTATTAGAATTGATTAAGGTATTCTTTTAAACTGATCATGTATCTAACAAAAACACTATAATAAAAATGTTCATTAAGCAAAAAAGTATAGGCCTACATGTATTATAATTGTTTAAAGTAGGCTACTCTTTTAAGCTGTTCATGTATTTAACACACTATAATAAAAATTCCATTAACCAATAAAGCATACATGTATTATAATTGTTAAAAGTACTCTTTTAAAATTGTTCATGTATCTAACACACTATAATAAAAATTTAGTTAACCAACAAAGCATAAATGTATTATAATTGTTTAAAGTATGTGTCGACCAAACAAGCATAGTCAAGCAGTGACGACCAAGCAAACATTCGATATATATAACGTCTCCAAACACGATAAAAAGGTATTTAAGCAGTAGCCCGATATTATCAATATCATCGAGTGTTTGGCAGATACGGCTGTTCATGCTTAGGTTACCTCATAATAACGGTAAAAGACAATTTAATCAACGATCGCGTGATGACAATTCTATAACAGCAGAAAAAGTGATAAAGTTGTCTTGCAGAAAATTCCAGAGGATGGCGAAACTTACGAATAAAAATTAAAGATTAACTTTAAGTTAAAACTGCAAGTAAACCGACAATAAATAGATCTAATTACAATAAAATTAAACAAATGACAGTGTGTGATAGCAAAGATCATCAGCATCGCACTCCTCCTTTGTCGTAGCTTGGGACTGGCACTACAAACGTAATAGCAGTGTCAGAGTTTCTAGCGGAGTAGTAGTAGTAGTTTCAGTTTAACGACATTGTGTGATAAAAAAGATCATTAGCGTCGCCCTCCTCCTTCATCCAGGCTTGGGACTGGCACTGCCAGAGTGCAAAACAGTAGCAGAGTTTTTATCGAAAGAGCAGTGACGGAGATATATAATAGGCTATGTTTAAAAGGTGTCTAAAGGGGATAAAATGACTTGTTTTTCTGCAGTTTTATTTTGAAAAGAAATTACTCGACATGCAATTACATAGCCATTTAACAAGCGATATGTCCTTTACGCTAGCTGAAGCCAAACCGTGAATTTAGACACCTTTAAATTGTTTAATCTGTAGCAATTAAATTACAAATTTATACAGTGGACGATAATAATATGCCCTTGGAAGGTTTTTGATTTTATTACGAAAACGGATTAAATATTTCATTTATCTGTCATCTAATGTCTTTCGATCAATTTAGAAATTGGCATTGGTGAGTTTTCGATTGAATCTTGGCCAAGACTTGGACAAGTCTTCAGGATTTGCTGCGTTATTTCTTAACAAGCTTTTGACTGAGAAAATGCCAGCGTCTGTTCGTGGTTGTCTTAGTCGTGAATAGGTAGGCCTAGAAAGAAAGCTGCCAGAACGCGTATAGAATTGAACTAAAAATCGAAATTAATAAGCCCATATAATTTGTCAGAAACCGTGATTAAAGGTGTCTAATTAGCAGACTAAAATTATTTGTATTATCCACAATATCCAGTGTTTAGTCACACTATTCCCTGCTATTGTCGTTTACTGTCGTGTTTAAGTTTAAATTTAAGTGTCTGCTGTTTCTGTCTTTTGTCTATCCGTCTGTCTGTCTGTCTTCTTCATCAACACGATCTAATACGATAATACTATCATCTCTTATCATCATAACTATGGACGTCCTCATCAGCATTGACATCAGCATCGTTATCAGCGTCATTATGAAGATGTCTAAAATAATGCACCCTACTATAATAATAGATCTCCAACATAGGTTGTTTTTCTGTTGAACGACGCTGAGCAATTATAGCGAAACTGATTATCGTTGCTGTCCATAGTAATTAAGGTTTAAAGCTATTGATATCCATCTTTCGCAGATCGTGAGATGTTGAAAGAGATCGGTATTTCGTTTAGGTAGCATAACAAACAAATACATCGATCACAAATTGTTTCTGTTTTAGCAGTGTTTAGCGCCATCGAGTGACAGCCAGCGTCATTGTGGTCTGCCTCGCCTTATGATTATTCTTATTATCACTGTTGTTGTTGTCGTCGTTATCGATATTATTATTATTATTATTATTATTATTATTATTATTATTATTATTATTATTATTATTATTATTATTATTATTATTGTGACATTCGCCATCTCCTCCCCGACTGTGCGCTACTACAGGCGGTTTATGTAAAGGAGTGGTAACGTTTTGAAGTGAGATTTGAGTTCTATTGATGTTCGATAATGCAGAGTAGTCTTTAGGTCTGGCACCAGTTTCCTTTCTAAATCCAGGTTTCACGGGGAAACGGTAATCAGGCTGTGGCCGATCCTTTAATCTAGTGCTCCTGCGTGGGCCTAGGGTTTCGGGTTCAAATCCATCCGATTCTGCTATTATGGGTTTCTTGACGAAGGTTTCCAAGGGTAAGGCTGCGGCGGAAGGGAGTTCGGCAACTTTCGGTTGAGGTTCCGAAAAGTCAGGGTTCGTAGTGGTACTCACTTCCTTACTTACTTGTCTATTTGCTTCTAGGAATTCTATTCTATCCAACAGACTTCTCTGGTCTCCAGCCAATTCAGATTGAGCTTTAGACATTTCAGATTGGATTCTAGACAATTCAAAGTGGGATCTAGACAATTCAGACTGCCCTTCGAACAGGTCTCCTAGTCTTTGTCTTATGTCAGACTGTCCGTCATTTAATTTATTTTGTCCATCAGTTAAATTATTTTGTCCAGCAGTGACGTCAGTTAGTCGGTCATTTAGTCGTCTTTCTAAGTGATTCTGTCCAGCCGACACCTTTTCTATACCTTCCAACAACCGTTCAAGAATAGAGGCTCGAATCAACTCTGGTGAAAGAGGTCGGATATCACCTTGCTCACCTTCCTCCAATGAATGTACAGATTCACGAGACATAGTTAGAAATTATTATTAAAGATTATGCAACGAACAGTCTCAATTATATACAACAATTCAAGTAAAACATTTAACTTAATCCTATGCAGTTTCTATTGGCAGTGACTTGCAATTACAATCAAATTAAAGAAACAGATGATTATTTACCCATCTTTGGAACAAAGGACATGATTAATAATCCAAGTGCAATTATGGTTTACGAAGACGGAAGATAATCCAGCGAATAAGCGAAGACGACGATAGAGATTAATCCAGCGGATACGATAAATTCACGTTACGAGTTCACATTTCCTCGCAATTCAGACAATCGACATTATTATTCCAATCGTACTCGTTTCTACTTTAAACTTCTATAGCGCACTATTTAACTCTTAGGAAGAGACTAACGCAAGTGTTTCTCAATTCCTTATCTAATCTACTTCGAAAACGGGGACTCAAAAACAACTAATCCTGGACGACTTGGCAACGACTCCTAGGTAATCCATCGATACAGACCTAACCTCGAGGACGTCTCGGCAGCAAGTGACAAACTTAGAAGGCAGCAAGGTCTCTTGACCAGTGCTTTCCAACCAATCAGGAGCCTGCCTCCAAATGTTATCCTTATATGGACACGAAATAAGACAGAAAATCGATGACGTAGGGGATGAGTCAGTGGTTCTGCTGCTGTACCAGGCGTGCCTAGCGCGTGATCAGTGGCTGAAGGAAAATTTCAATAATAATGCTATCAACGGCGAAACTACCGAGGCCAAGCACGACACCATCGTTTCATCGGCTCGCCACTTTCCTACCGCTAGAGGTCTCAGGGGCAGGCACAAGTAATTCCAAAAATAGCCTCTAGTAATGATTTTATAGATCATTACACTCTCACCGGCCAGGGGAAGAAAATTATGTCAACTATGTTCGGCAGAATTTTCTGTAAGTAAGAACCTTCAGCCAGTTCCTATACATCTGGGAAATCTCTAATACACAAATATCTCAACATCTTAACATTTTAACATTGCAAAGAGCTAGCTAACATACACAGCATCAAACAATATCCACTGCTAATCTAATCTACAATTAATCCAACAGTCTCTAGCAATTCTCAATGCAATATTATACAATACAATGCAAAACTACAATCCAAATTTAAGCAGTAAAGTCTCGAACAATTCTCCAACTAACACAATAAAACAGACAATACTATAGCAATGAATTACTAGTCATCAAAACCAAATCTTACAGGTGGACGAATAACACGTCTGGGACGATCTATCAGTTGTGGCTGGTCAACAATTTCAGTATCAGTTACCAGAGGCAGGTTCAAATCCAAATCAGGGTCATTTGAGGTCACTATCTAAGCATAAACAATTAATACAAATCACTCAGTAGACACATAGTTAAACAGCAGACGCAGAACGACGGGAGGATGGTGGACAGTCACCAACGGCTTCATTAATGGCGGGAGGCGAGATTGACGAAAGAGGAATGGGTTGTCTGGTAGGCGGCGTAGAGTTTTTTATATCCAGCGGATGAAGGAATTTCTTTGTCACGTGAGATGGAGATCCTTCGACAGCTTGTTGGACGCGGCAGTCTATCAACTGGGTACGGTTTATCCTTGATCCAAATCTGTCTTGCTCCAAAGTCCCAAGTGGCTCCCACTCCTTTCAACCACGATAATCCCAGAATAAAATCATCCAATTGTTTAGACACAAGGCATCTTACTTCAAATTCAAAGTCTCCGAGTTTACATGGAAGCAAAACCTCGCCCTCTATCGAAATTTTGGATCCGTTTGCGGCTATGACAATTTGTTTTGACGGTTTCAGATCTGTCGGACAAATCATATTATATGGTATCAAAGACATTTGCGAACCTGAATCAACCATAGCGTGCACCGGGTAATCATCAATCAAAATCCGTATATATGGATTGTCACTTACTAAACTGGAACATGACGTCACAAGTTCATCTGTATTCTGGTTTGGAATCGCTTCGTCTGGTGGCGTTTCTCGGTGTGGACAATCCTTCTGGAGATGAGTTCCAGAGGAACAAATGAAGCATCGGCGTCTCTGGTTAAAAGCAGGTTGAGTCCTTTGTCTTCCTCTATTCTCATTCCAATTTCTTTGGTTTCCATTCCATGGAGGAGGAGGAGGGTAGGGAGGACAGACAGGAGGATAATAGGGAGGAATACCTGGTATCAGCGGCGGTATCTGTGCTTTCACGTTCTTCTCGATTCGTTCCAATCGTTGTATAACCTCCTTCAGGTTTGAATCCTGTTCTTTAATCATCTGAGTTCTTGCAGGATGACGATTCATATTTCCAGGTTTATCTAGCGCAGCTTTCCTGTAGGCTTCCAAACGAGTTGCAAGTTTAAAGGCACTGTCCAAAGAAGAAGGCTCCAATTCACGGACACGTAAGGCTAAAGACTGATCATAAAGAGCATTCAAGAAGGCACGTGTTGCTAATGTTTCCAGGTGAATTGAGGATGGACCTGGATAGGCTAAAGAAACAAGACGTCTAATGTCCTGAGCCACTGTTCCCATATCCTCGGATTCTTTTTGTCGGCGATTCTCCAGCTGAGTTTGAAATAATGCGGTTTGTTCAGCATTGCCAAAACGAGATCTCAGTCTTTCAATCAATTCATCAGAGGTAGTGAACAATTCAGCATCTCTGTCCCATAAAATTTGTTCGGCTTGCCCAGACAAAGAACAAAATAGATGATTCAGTTTATCTGATTCTGTCCATTGGTTATGTCGACTGGCTATTTTAAATTTCCGAATAAATGGCTCCAATTGTTCTTTTCCACTGAATTTTTCCAGCTTGATTGTGCTCCTTGATTTCTCAGGTGAAGAAGCTGACAACGATGAGGAGGCGAGAGGAAAAGATGTAGTTTTCGTATTTGAATTCTTCGTAGACACAGGTGGAGGTATAGGCGGATCAGGTGCGAGATTAATTTCAGCCGTGGTAGCAGTTGCAGTTGTGGGTATATTCGTCTGAGTTGCCACTGAAATCTTTGGTTGCTGTGGAGGAGAAGTGTAGGCCTTGGATTCAATGGACGACGATTTCTGCTCTTTTATTGTCATTTCTTCACTTCGAATTATTCCGGTTGGCTCAGAGGGTAAACTCCAAGGTTCAAATTTTCTTTCAAATCCATATGGCTGAGCTCCTAAGCATGTTCTCTGGTTGAAATCATAGGCATAGGCAGGCCATCTAGCAAATGAAGGATAAGTTTCTGGAATTCTGTATGGATCAGGAAAATTGGCTGCGTGCGAAGGTAACATCATCCTGTCGATTCTCGGCGGTGCTTCGTATCGATTAAGAGGCAGGCTGGTTAAGAAATTATCCGTTTGAGCGAAGGAATGCGAAATTGGTTGTCTTCGATTCGTTTCTTCAGAGACGTGAGGATTAAGGACGGAGGCGGAGGCATGTGAATGAACGACGGAGGCATGTGACATTCGTAGAAGATCGCGATCAGGTATATTCCTTTGAGACGAAATTTCCGATTCGAAAGGATTTCTGAGCGATTGAGCGTCGAGTGGAACAGAAGTGGGTCGACGAAATTGTATTCTCGATTCGTAATCCAAATTTGATTCAGTAATCCCGGGTTGACGTCGAGATTCAGAGGCAGAATGAGGCAAAGGCGATGCATTAGGTCGATTAGCATCACTCAAGTTGGTTTGATTTTGGAGCCCTCTACCGAATAATTGGGAATCCATTCCTCTGGCAAATTTCTCATTTTCCAAATTTTCAACCCCAAAATCCCTTTGTAATTGCATTTCCCTGCCATTGTTATTCATTATTCTCAATTTATCTTGTTCTAGATTATCAATTTCATGATGTACAGAGCCATGCAAAGATTCTACATCTACATCTCGTTCAAATCTTAATTTAGATCTCTGTATGTCAGTTTCGCTTAGAAATCTAGCTTCACTGACTTCTCCATCATCTGAATCTACATCTACAGATCGAACATCAAACATATCCCATCCTCGTCGCCAATGTGACGTTCGCCATCTCCTCCCCGACTGTGCGCTACTACAGGCGGTTTATGTAAAGGAGTGGTAACGTTTTGAAGTGAGATTTGAGTTCTATTGATGTTCGATAATGCAGAGTAGTCTTTAGGTCTGGCACCAGTTTCCTTTCTAAATCCAGGTTTCACGGGGAAACGGTAATCAGGCTGTGGCCGATCCTTTAATCTAGTGCTCCTGCGTGGGCCTAGGGTTTCGGGTTCAAATCCATCCGATTCTGCTATTATGGGTTTCTTGACGAAGGTTTCCAAGGGTAAGGCTGCGGCGGAAGGGAGTTCGGCAACTTCCGGTTGAGGTTCCGAAAAGTCAGGGTTCGTAGTGGTACTCACTTCCTTACTTACTTGTCTATTTGCTTCTAGGAATTCTATTCTATCCAACAGACTTCTCTGGTCTCCAGCCAATTCAGATTGAGCTTTAGACATTTCAGATTGGATTCTAGACAATTCAAAGTGGGATCTAGACAATTCAGACTGCCCTTCGAACAGGTCTCCTAGTCTTTGTCTTATGTCAGACTGTCCGTCATTTAATTTATTTTGTCCATCAGTTAAATTATTTTGTCCAGCAGTGACGTCAGTTAGTCGGTCATTTAGTCGTCTTTCTAAGTTATTCTGTCCAGCCGACACCTTTTCTATACCTTCCAACAACCGTTCAAGAATAGAGGCTCGAATCAACTCTGGTGAAAGAGGTCGGATATCACCTTGCTCACCTTCCTCCAATGAATGTACAGATTCACGAGACATAGTTAGAAATTATTATTAAAGATTATGCAACGAACAGTCTCAATTATATACAACAATTCAAGTAAAACATTTAACTTAATCCTATGCAGTTTCTATTGGCAGTGACTTGCAATTACAATCAAATTAAAGAAACAGATGATTATTTACCCATCTTTGGAACAAAGGACATGATTAATAATCCAAGTGCAATTATGGTTTACGAAGACGGAAGATAATCCAGCGAATAAGCGAAGACGACGATAGAGATTAATCCAGCGGATACGATAAAATCCCGTTACGAGTTCACATTTCCTCGCAATTCAGACAATCGACAATATTATTCCAATCGTACTCGTTTCTACTTTAAACTTCTATAGCGCACTATTTAACTCTTAGGAAGAGACTAACGCAAGTGTTTCTCAATTCCTTATCTAATCTACTTCGAAAACGGGGACTCAAAAATAAATAATCCTGGACGACTTGGCAACGACTCCTAGGTAATCCATCGATACAGACCTAACCTCGAGGACGTCTCGGCAGCAAGTGACAAACTTAGAAGGCAGCAAGGTCTCTTGACCAGTGCTTTCCAACCAATCAGGAGCCTGCCTCCAAATGGTATCCTTATATGGACACGAAATAAGACAGAAAATCGATGACGTAGGGGATGAGTCAGTGGTTCTGCTGCTGTACCAGGCGTGCCTAGCGCGTGATCAGTGGCTGAAGGAAAATTTCAATAATAATGCTATCAACGGCGAAACTACCGAGGCCAAGCACGACACCATCGTTTCATCGGCTCGCCACTTTCCTACCGCTAGAGGTCTCAGGGGCAGGCACAAGTAATTCCAAAAATAGCCTCTAGTAATGATTTTATAGATCATTACACTATTATATATTTTTATGCCCCGAGGTATACATGATCCCTCAGGGACTTAAACATTAATTAAGAACAGTATAATTCGTCTGGAACGGCACCAAATCGTCGCTAAGGTCCAGTGTGGCAAAAGTACCGCGGAAAGCCACCGCATTGAACCGCTGGATCATTACAGATTATGCGCTGAAATAGGTAGGAGCGATGTGGTTGGACCGTGACCAACTGACGGAGATAGGAGGGCTGAGAGGATTTAAGTGTTTTGTAGGTGAGGGATAGGACTTTATATTCTATTCGTTCAAGCTAGAGGAGTAATTTGAAGTGATGTAATACATGTAACGTAACAATATGTAATGTAACAAGACATTAAGCGCAAATTAAGAGTCTATCAGAAGCTCAACACGTGGTCATCAAACAGCTGAAAAAGATGGTTTTGGTGATGTTAGACACGGCTGTAGAACCATTAATATTAGATCATCTGACGTTCACTTTACGATGGTAAACTGTTCGAATTATGGTGAGTTCATCGGTAGCCGACTGGTGCTGAAAAGATGGTATACTCGAAGTATACTGTCCGATGTAAGAAGAATCTTGCCACAATATTCTTAACAACAGACGTGCATTGCTGGAATCTAAATTTCCAATTTCTAGGATTCACAGAAGAAACACACATGATAACTAACATAATGACGGCCAATATGGCCGCCGAAACACAAAAATGTGTATATCTAAGCTCATAGATAAGCTACAATGACAAATGAAGTGTCCATTGTAATACTTTCAAGGTCAAGAAATCGAATTATGGAAATGGGAATAGTGTGGAACAGTGTAATCCAAGATGGCGGCCAATATGGCCGTAAAAAGAGAAATATGTATATTTCAGCTCATAGATAAGATACAATGACAAATGAAGCGTCGAATGTAATATTTTATTTTGAGGGTCAGTAAATCGAAATATCGCAGTGGCAATAGCGTGGGAATGTTACTTTCCAAGATGGCGGCAAATATGGCCGCCAAAACAAAAATATGTATATATCAGCACATAGATAAGGTGCAATGACAAATGAAGTGTCTAATTTCATATTTTCAGGGTCACGGAATCGATTTCTGGTAGTGGCAATACTGTGGTAATGTTACTATACAAGATGGCGGCAATATGGCCGTCAAAACAGAAATATGTATATTTCAGCTCATAGATTAGATACAATGACAAATGAAGCGTCGAATTTAATATTTTCAGGGTCAAGGAATCGAATTATCGCAGTCCAAATAGTGTGTAAATATTGCCTTCCAAGAGGGCGGCCATTATGGCCGCTAAAACACAAAAATAGCTATATCTCAGTCCATGGGTTAGGGATGACAGCCATATTGGCCGCCATCTTGTAAAGTAACATTCTCACACTATTGCCACTGCGATCATTATTCCTTGACCCTTAATGTATTAAATTCGACGCTTCATTTGTCATTGTAGCGTATATCTGAGCTGAGTTGTACCTATTTTTTGTGTTTTGGCGGCCATATTGGCCGCCATCTTGGATAGTACTATTTTCACACTATTGCCACTGTGGTATTTCGATTCCTTGACCCTGAATATATTACATTCGACACTTTCTTTGTTATTTTATCTTACCAATAAGCTGAGAAATACATATTTTGTGTGTTTTGGCGGCCATATTGGCCGCCATCTTGGAAAGTGACCCCTCCATAATTAGGCAAGCATTAAAAATCAATTGCATGGTAGAATCAACACTTTATTTCTAATTGCAGCAAAATTATTAGCTCAGATCTTCTATAAATACATCTTCATTATGAACAAAAAAGTAGTGACGTCGAGGTCGAAGTGGGGTAGATTTCTACCCATGACACTTTGAACTGAAATGACTTTCTCAGACAACGTGACATGATGATGGTTTTGGTGTGAGAATATATCGGGGGTCTTAACTTGTAAACATGTGGAACGTCAAGTTATGACTACCTACAGTTACTCCGCAATCAACATCCAAACACCGCTGGGGTAGAAATCTACCCCATTTCGGCCTACGAAGGATAATATTAGTAGCTATACCGTAATTGCTGTAATAATATTAAAGTTATATTAGTGTATAAGTTCAGGTCGATTAGCGTATCTGCAGTGTTTTTGCGCATTATTCGGTTATTAAACTTCTATCCGAAAGCAACATGAACTGTACAAAGTAGTCAGTAATAGAGGCCCGTGATCATAGTAAAGAATAGTGATTGATAATTCGCTGCAAAAGAAAAGTTCAATTTCATGGTAGGGTAAGGTTAGGACTTAGTAGCCTACCTATTCGGTGTATTAATAATAATTCGTAAATATTACCTGTTGAATTAAATATTTGCAGTGTCACTTAATCTAGGTTGCGAATCGTAAGAATAATTGATTTGCGTAATTGAAATAATTCGATACAATTGAGTGGCCAAATCTTGGCCATTTTCTTGTTGCAGTTTGTACTATAGGCCTACTATTTATGTAAAATAATTGATTCGTATTATTTCAATAACCAGTATTTAGCAACAAGAAATCAAAACAGCAATAAGACTAGCCTAACAGATAACATTATACATTTTGCACAGCACACCAGGGATGGGCAGTAATTTAATTGATGTAATTGAAATTACGTAATTTGAATTACAATTGTAATTGGTAATTTGTAATTTGTTGCTCTGGATCAATGTAATTTGTAATTTGTAATTGAATTACATTTTTTTCATGTAATTTGTAATTTCAAATTACATCTGTAAAATCAATTACTTTGAAAAGAAAACTAGAACCAGAGACTCCACAACCAGAGCAGTTTTGAAAGCATCTTTTCCTTATCTTGATCACCATCACTATAGTATCTCTGGAATGAACGATAGCAACACTGAACTCTTTGAATGCTTTCACAAAATTGGAGCCATTGTCAGAAATGGTAGCAGCAATTTTGTCAAGTGTTAGACCGAACTCATTATAGCCTATATTACAGTTGCGCTACTCCATCGTGCATGTATGCTCCAACAAAACATCTGCTTGCTACTTAAGGCAACTGAGATCGCTCAAATGTATTATGTAGATGCATCGATCGATCCAGTGAGAAGTAACTCCCATATAGCCTAACTTCTATGTTTTGTAGACCACACATAGATAACTGTAAAGATATTATTTATACAATTTTAATGCTGCACTTCCTTCATCTGCACTGGTAGATAGACTCATTATAGTTTTGCAAGCATGATTGTAAGGTCAAAAAGACGCCGGTTATCGATAACTTGTTCAAACAGTTGTTACTTCTTAGATAAAATTAAATTAAATAAACAGTTTCAAGCAGTGTAATAAATGTATAGGCCTATATGAACAGTGGAAATAAAGCATGTGTTTCCCGACTGAATTTCTTGATCACAATTATGTATGTAATTTGTAAATTGATGTAATTGAAATTACGTAATTTGTAATTTGTAATTTCAAGCAAATTTCTAAAGTAATTTGTAATTTGTAATTCAATTACATTTTCCCAAGTAATTTGTAATTTGTAATTTTCAAGTAATTTGTAATTTGTAATTCAATTACATTTTACCATGTAATTTGCCCATCCCTGCAGCACACACAGCAGTGGCGTCAATTTGTCCCAAAAATAACTATGGGAAATGGCGATTCAAAAAAGAGGCCGGACAAAAGAATGAAATTTGCATTCGCGTGTTTATCATATGTAGAAACATTTGCAATTGTAGTCGTAATTAGCAACTTCCATTGCGCCGGTGTCTAATGCACAAGACATCAACCGATAGCACACTAGAATCAAGTCGTTATCAGGTAAATCTCCAGAAGATCAATCCGTAACTCTCATATTTTGAGACATTCCCCCGCCGCCACCACCCATGTTTCAGTGTCTATGGAACTAACGCATCAAAAAGTTAATTTCTTATAATTGCAATTACGTTATTGTTTCTAAGCATCGCGAGCACAAGGTGCACAGTAAGTTGTTAGTTAGAAGGCAGCATCTGCATTTTTGAAATGTTCAAATTTGGGCTTCTCTCTTTATCTAAAAAATAAACTTTTTGCAATTACGGGCCCTTGGGTAGACACTTATCTACACGTGATTTTACTGGTCCTTATTTGCGTAACCCTATTGCAGATTGTTCTTCTAATATTGAGATCGTAACCGCTTACTTATTTTCTTGTCTAGGTCTGCACTTAGAAGCGCCCTAACCGCTGTCCTTGACAGTGGCTTCAAGTCAGTTATTTTTCACAAGGCGGTGAAGGTCCGAAAGCCGTAACACAGCGCGTGCGAAAACAGCACGTGTTATTGACAGTGCACGTGGACAAGAAAGCAGTATAAAATGCACTATTATAAGCTCCTATGAACGACACTACATGTTCATATACGAAGCAAGTGAAGATCGAAGAAAAGACAGCTCTGGGATTGTCAGAACAGGCAAACACCGAATTTTAATTCAGAGTTTCATAGGGCCTATTTACCAGAAATAATATGTATATTATGTATGTACAGTGCTTTTTCAGCCGGAGCGGTTGGTAGCGGCGTTCATGGACCTTTTTTCAGCTCTTAAAAAATAATGTAGTGAATTAAAATTGTTAATAATTACTTTTTTAAATTATTTGGATATTCTAATTTAATTTCAGTGCTTTTAGTGTTTGATGAATTTGATATAATTATATGAAATAGAAATATTAGCCTAAAATGTCCCCTATAACTGTTCTGAATTTGTCGAGTTCCGGAACCTTTTTTCTAGAAAAAAGCACTCTGTATATATGTGTACACTGTACAGATACGTATATGTATGTAATACTATGTATGTAGCAGAGCACCTGTATAGCGTCCCTTAAGTAACTCACTGATATATTAACCAAGCAAATGTGTCTTAAGACAAGCAGAAAACGTTTCCTAACTATTAAAGATGCAAAGGATCATATGTATGGTGGCAGATTGTTTCATAGAGACAAACGCACCCTGGAAAAAACGTATATACCGGGTGGCCCATTAAAAACCTTCCCAAACTTTGTTAACCTGGCAATTAAACAATTTTAAAGTAAATTGAATCATAGTAAATCAAACTAATCATAATTCATATTTGTACAAGACAGCCAAAATTTAGCGCAAAATACTCAACAGTTTTGGAGAAATTGTTGTTAGAACTGTATAACCCATGGTCAAAAGTTTGCACAGTTATTTTTTGATGACGTTTTACGCGAACAAAATGTTTAATTGATCATACGCCTTCTCTTGTAACGACCCTTAAACGCTGTTTCCACTGTCCTATTGACGTCTATATTTTGTGTCGTCTAATACAGACCATCGAAACTCCAGCAGATACCATTAATTTTGTAGAGAAACGACTAGTCTGATGATAAAGTCTTTCTGGCGCAATTGAAGACTTTCGTTCATTGCTATATGATATATAGAGCCGAAAACGCGGCTATTCTGTCTGTTAAGAGGTATTTCCAGTGTGAAATCCCTCTCATCTGTAAAGACTATGTTCTTAATATCAGATTTTGAAAATCGAGTATACAGCGCACGACATCTAACATTGCGTTTCTTTTAACGTCAGTTGTCAATCTTGTTGTTGGCATTCGTTTGTATGCCTTCAACTGCTTCTTAGAAAGAATTCCTTGTACTGAGCTACGTAAAATGTTCAGAGTGCTGGCCATTTTGCGTTGAGATTGATGTGTGCCAGGTGCATTTTCCTGCGATTGACACAACTGCTCTACACTCTCAGCATTTTCAACAGTGTTGCAGTTGTTGGACGACCACTTCCAGGCTTGCGAGCAACGCTACCACTTTCAATAAGCTTATTAGTGACTCGGTTCATGCTTTGTCTTGACCAGTTTTTACGCCAATTACGCGGATATTCCTGAACCATTCGCTTGTCTTGCCAACCGTTCTCCTCAAATGATGTCTTAATAACAGCGAGATCATCATTAAAATTTTGAAAACACCATGTTTTAATGTTTACTACTTCGAGGACTAGTTTGATCAAGATACTCTCGTTACTTCGCGGCGAAATTAATGACGTAGTTTTGTGCAAAATTTGTAAACAGGTATGACGTCATAACCCTGCCGCAGGGTGTGACTTAATAAACGTACTCTCTTGAAATTCGACATTTGTACACAGAAATAATTGCTTAACATTTTGATATAAATTAGAATTTGATATCTCTGAAATTAGATCTTTGCCAGGTTAACAAAGTTTGGGAACGTTTTTAATGGGCCACCCGGTATATATGCATATATATATCGTATGTATCGTATTAAAGATTTACATAGCGCCTCTCTCAGAATAACTATGCAGAGGCGCTCTCAGTACGAAACCCCGGGGGAAAAGAAAGTCTTTAAACAACGAGAGACCAAAGAAGAAAACCAGTAATTAGTTTAGCCTTTAGTGAGGGAAGGTCATTCCAAGCAGAGGGACCAACCACAGCAAATGCCCGGCGTTGAGCCAAGGCAGTCCTAGTCCTAGTAACAAAAAGATCAAGCCAATATGCAGAGCGCAAGGAACGAGATGAGAGTCGCAGATAACGGCTTTCGCATATAGTCAGAAAGATACTTTGGGGCACTACTCAGCTGCGCCTTGGAAACTAGAAAGAGGATCTTATAATGGATGCGCGCAGTGATAGGAAGCCAGTGCAAGACATCAAACATAATATGTAGAGATATTTGCAAAGCGAGGGAATCGGGCTATGAACCTAGCTGAAGCATTTAAGACTGATTGAAGGGGGAAAGACGCTGTTTCGGGAGACCCAGAAGAAGTGAATTGCAGTAGTCTTTTCGGTAACAGATAAACGCGTGGACTATTATTGTGGTAAAGACAGAGGAAGAGACCGATCGTCTGATGACTCTGAGACGTCTCAGTTGAAAGAAGCAGGAACGAGTCGTGTTAGATATTTTGCTCCGTGAACGTGAGGGAGGAGTCAAGCGTGACACCCAGGTCACGGATACTAGAATATTATGTTGTAGGCAGGAATTTCTCAGCCAGTAATTGAAAGTCAAGTTTAGAAAGCTGTTGTCTAGTCCCAAACCAGATCAACTGAGTCTTTGTAGCATTTAGGCAGAGACGGTTAGTCGACATCCAGTATTGAAAATCGGAAACAAGACAATCAATAGAACGAACTAGTGATAGTTGGTCAGATGATGGACCATGAACGAAAGCCTGGGCATATATATATATATATTCATTTATTGAAACCTGAGTGACAAACCGCATTCAGTGAGTGTGAGTGAGCGGCCATGGTAATCCGATCGCAGTCGGCGAAGGTCGCGACAGCTTGACAGTGAGTCTGGTGCCGAGACCGAGATCTAAACCCGGCCAATGAGAGGCAGCTTAAACTGTGTTCTTTTACCAACGAGTGGGATGCAAGGCGTATAGTGTATGTAAGCCGTTATAAGTTCGAGAATCTGGCCAGGTTGGCTACGACGCGGGCAGCGCAATTAAGAACGGACTGAAGCTGACGAATTCGAAAACGTGGACAGGATCTCATCAGGACAGAATTGCAGTAGTCCAGGCGCTTGATGATGAAAGAATGGACGAAAGTGGCGGCAGCTTCGTGCGATAGATTACGGCATATGACTCTGACCTGACGCAGTTCGTAAAAGCAGATCTTGCGTTTGAAAATGCAGGAAAAACTGTTCTTGACAAACTGTATGAATCATCGCTTAGAGCATTGAGTGTGCATGCATCGTCAGCTCCTCGTCCAGAAGACGCCCAGACCACAAACGACGAACAGCGGAGTCCAGTTTGGGAATGATGTCTGAATCTCAGTCTGATGGACTGCGTCGAGATCCAAACCAAATGAACCGCGTTTCCGCAGGTTTCAGCCGAGACCGTTTGGAAGACATCCAGATTTACAGTGTAAATGCCATCAATCGCTTCCAGCATCCTCGAAACGCAACACAACAGTTGGCTGGCAGGTCGCATAAATCTGCACGTCCTCAGGGGCCGTCCATGAATGACGTCACGCACCTAGGGGAGGGGGTCGGAAATGTGTGACGATGTGTGACATTGGGGAGGGCGGGTCAGCGTAGTGTGACGCCACATCAGGTCTGTGTAATTAATTTTAACAATTAACAACAATTTAATCTTACTATGATAGCACTAATTTTGAGTATTAAAATTTCATAATTTTAATTTTAATTTTAATTCGCGTATTTTAATGTATACGGGCACCATTATTAATAATTTTCTAATTATTTAAATATTTGTCACCATCAGATTTTTAAATACTTATTACAATGACAATAAATGGGATTTGAAACATGTTTTACTATCAAGTGGAAATTTGGTTTTATTGGAGAGGTCAGAGCTTTTGTGACGTAATTTTTCAGGGGTGTTACTTTTTGTGACGAAGTGTGACAAGGGGAGGGGGGTCAAAAATCGGTCAAAATAGCGTGACGTCATTTATGGACGGCCCACAATGTTATTGTATTGTATTGTATTGTATTTGAACACTTGTTATAGCGCCCCAACCAGATTTCCCATTCAGAGGCGCTCCCGACTACTGCGCGAACGCTGAATCGGAGTTTCACGCCGAAGCGCATGAGCAATTGCGAGTGAAGGACTTGCCCAGGGTCCCTACGCGGCGACTTTGAGGTGGATCCGAACCCGCAACCCTCCGGCTGCAAGGCACCGAACATACCCCTACACCACCGCGCCCCAGTTGTATTGTGATGTATTGTATTGTGTGTTGTATTGTACTCCACGTTTATAATGCGACCGAGCCACCCGCAGTAAAGATCCGAGAAATTAATCTCTGATAAACCGACCTGACCGGGAAGCGAACCCGGGGCGCCGGCGCGGAGAGCGGGCACCAACCCACTCGGCCACTCAGGATCCTTATGATGAACCAGCGCATCAAGGACTATGATGACCTGGATCAGGTCCGCACTGTACAGGATGAAGAGGAACGGGCTCAACTATTATATGACTCATGACAAGGCGTAGGAGGTTCCGAGACGGATCAGAAGGATGGTGTGATTGACGGTTTAAGCCATGGTCACGCTTTAGAAATCACACAGGCGCGTATAAACCATCGGTAGCCTTGACCTTGACAAAGCCTATTAACATGCCCGTGTGCCCGTGGTATAACTTCAATAGGCCTATATCAAAATAGGTGAAAGAGCCAACACGACATTTGCGTAAGTGTCTTCCTTTACAGCTATAAACTATCATCAAATTCGCTCACAGAGCAAATAAACGTGTTTTCGAGCTCATTTAAGTGCAAGATATATTTATGAGAAGTGAAAACTTGTATTCGAGCTCATAAATGTTCGTATAATTTTGCCAAATAAATAACCCACTACCGCTTCTTCGACAAGTTCTTCACTTCGAAACCCTTAACCCCTCTTGTTGACATCATCTTTAAGAGATTCATTCTTCACAAGGCGGTGAAAGTCCGAAAACGGAAAAACAGCGCTTGTGAAAAGTGTACGTTATGGTTGCAGATCATGTGGCTGGTAAGCACTAGAAAAGTAACTTATATAGGCTCCTATGAAGAGCACTAAAAGTTCATATGCGAAGCAAGTGAGAAGGGACAGAAGAAAACACAGCCTTGGTATCGTGAAAAAAGGCAAATGCTGAGAATTTGGCTTAAGATTTTTTTTGGAATTCTACAAAGGATGGTTCATGGAAGTAATGGAGATCGGGCGGTAATCCCACTGCACTCTTGTGCAAGCATTTGGGGATTGGTGTAATACATATTGACTTCCATTGTGGGGAACACATGAATGCACTAAAGACTTTTTAAATGGCTGTGATGGGAGCAGCTAATAGGTGTGCCATTATGCTGAAAATACAGGAAGGAATACCATCCGGGTCCACATGGCCTTGGTTAGTATAAAGGCAATCGGTAGATATTTTACTATAATGCCTGTTAAAAGAGTCTGCGTTTAGATAGACATTATATCTCTTGTTATTTCTGGTCCTCCAACCAGTTAAGAGACGACGTACTTCGGTCAATAATTTCTTGATCCTTTACGTAAACACTCAAAAGATATATGACTAGATCTTACGTGGAACCAGATATATGTTGACGCTCAAAAGATATACGACAATATGTGAAGTGGACTTTTATACGACCTTTATAAATGTTCGTATAACTTCCCAGTAAAACTCTTGAATAACGTAAACACTAGAAAAGATATATGTAGGCCTATCTACGCTGACCCTCAAAAGATATATGACAATATGTGAAGTGGACTTTTATACGACCTTCATAAATGTTCGTATTACTTCCCAGTAAAACTCTTGAATAACGTAAACACTAGAAAAGAAACGATGGCGCTCTAATCTTTGAGTACATTGAAAAAGTCCACTTCAGAGGCACATGTCTGGTATTCAAATAATTTCATAAACATCTTTATGTTCGTATATTAAGTTAATCAGAAGGAGCGTATGCATCTATACGAAGCTGAAGGCAGAGGTTTCTTCGTTTCTTCAATATCAGTCTGTGAATTGACCATCGAAAACTTCCCTGAAATTCCCCAAGTGCTTCCTTCCAAGTGCTCGATCATAAAGTTCATAAACATCTATTTTTTCGTATATTAAGTTAATCAGAAGGAGCGCATGCATGCTTAAGCGAAAATCATCGCGGCTTCAGTTCATGTCGATCATCGAAGGTGTATGGTGATGGGCGTTTGTTTGGCGATTGCATCAATCTCCACACAAACGCCCATCACCATACACCTTCGAAACCTTCCCGTTCTATTCCCACAGATACACAAAAAACTTCTGGTCTTATACGTCGTTTTCCATTTGCAAAATTTAATATCATTACCATCAAAATGATTGTAGTTTTTGATGTAATGTAAGTCTGATTGAGACACAATAACCATCGACTAATGCATAGGCTACTGGACTGCAGTAAATAAAGCCCCTAACCGTTAACCTTGATAGTGGCGATATAGAAGTCATTGGATCAGTTAAGATTGGATTGGATTAGATTGACATCGGATTGGATTCTTTAACTTAATGCTGGATTAAGTTTCATAATAAAATTGATACCAAATTAGCAATATCTGATATTATATTCCATTAAGTTGATGATGAATTAGAAGATAAATTATCGCAAGAACTCTGGAGCTTAATAAGGAAAGAAAGATGAGTGAAAGTCAGGAATACAAACGAGAGACAGACGCTTCTTCAAAGTCTTGCATTTTCAATTTCATAAAAAGCGAATGATGCAGCAAATCAAGCTGACAATATCTTTACTATCATATGCATACATAAGTAGAAGTGATTTGATGACAGTGACAGAGCGACATGTGCAGATAGTAATGTAACGTTAATTGTATATAGACACAATATAAAATTAACGTTACATTACTATCTACACCGGTCCACCACGCACATATTAGTAAGCATGCTGGTGGACCGGTTGCGTGGTGGACCGGTGGTTGTCAGAGGGGGGCCCACACTATTACCACAGCACCGGGCCCGCACTAGCCTTAATGCGGCCCTGATTGTAGGTCCAGTGACAGATTCTTCACAAAGGAAAATGCGCGCCCAGCTTACTTTGTGGTGCGAGTGGGCGAGACCATGGGAAGCCGAACTTGATCAGAACAGCTTCAGATCAGTGTGAAGATCTTCGATAAGTGGTCTGATGCCGAGCCAGCGATCGAGGCTTGGCTGATGAGGGGAAGTTTAAACTCTATTCTCTTAGCGACTGGGAGTCAATGCAAGATGTCGCGCACGTAAGTTGAAGAAGCGTCTCAGTCGAGAGACAGACGCTTTGGATTGAGATGGCACGCGTCTAGGCCTACATATTAAGACTACTTAAATGGCGTGGAAACCATTCAAACGGACTAACGCCAATCATCGTCGATATGACGGCGTCGTTAAATAAACGATATTAATTCAAACGGACTGCGGTTATGAAGGGCGACATGCAGTCAATTCATCTAAAAAAATACGCAAGGTCGAGGCCATGATACTGTCGCTATATAAAAACGTGTACATTTACATTTACATTCATCCTGTTTGACTGAATTTGCAATAGAATAAACTCTTAAGAATAACTTAAACACAGAGGCCACAGAAGTATAATAGTAGGTAATTATATACAGCTACGACCATAAATTCCTTATACCGTTATGGGCATAAATTCCTTATACCGTTATGGGCATAAATTCCGTATACCGTTATGGGCATAAATTCCCTATACCGTTATGAGCATAAATTCTTTATACGGCCAAAGGCCAGCTCAAACGATGTCATCGACCAGAAACAGACGCGCACTAAAGCTGTGGGAGGGTCATTTCAAGGGTCCATCTTCGTAGGGCCAGTGCCACCCCTCCCCTCCATCCAAGGTGACCAAGCTCATTGAATATTCAGTAACAACAACAAATTGCTGTATTTTACACTACAGCTGCCCATTCTATTTGGCCTATCATCCATTTCAAACATACACTTACACACGCACCTCATCTTAGCCTTTAAGCGTGTATGTCAATACATTTTAGCGTTTGTACTTGCTTAGGGTTTGACGTCACACACACAGGCATTTGTACTTGCATCCAATGAGAGTACAAGCCTGTGAATTATAGAATGAGGGACTCATTAATGATTCACACACACTATAGGCTGTCTTTCAAAACCTATACTATGCTATCTACCAAACATGAAAAAACATG
Source organism: Aporrectodea caliginosa (assembly GCA_020284085.1). Classification (NCBI taxonomy): domain Eukaryota; kingdom Metazoa; phylum Annelida; class Clitellata; order Crassiclitellata; family Lumbricidae; genus Aporrectodea; species Aporrectodea caliginosa. The sequence continues at coordinate 113,916 of JACEVL010000804.1, read as the reverse complement.
AATTTAATCAAATTTTATTGAAGCGAAACACAACATCAGTACATTAAACATGTACATGTTTATTATTATTAATCCATGTATATTCTGACTGTGCCGAGAACTCTCTCATCGCATAATGGACAATTGTCCAAAAGTTCTGAACATTTTGTACAAGTTACAATATGACTACACGGTAAGGCTAGAATTTCTACGCTATTCGTTTTACAATTTCTACAAATCACAGAACCATTAAACTTTTCATTCTCAGCCTTAAGACGTGCTAGACGGTAATCCATAAGAGTTCTCTTTCTTTTTCCTTCTTCTTCTGGCATACAAATTTCGCACAGACAAGTATAATTTCCACACACATCGAACTGACAGGTCTGAATAAGACTCGTTTCGATCGAAGGAGAACGGTTAGACGGCTTTACAATATGCTCTTCATTCCCATCAATTTCGTCTACACAGCAATGACAATCATCGTTCGACGGTTGCTCAAACATCTGACTAAGCTCCTCCTTGACCTGCTTGAAACACATTTTCACGTGCAGCTTGAGAAATGTGAAGAATCGTTGAGTACGACTGCGTTGACTGCTCGAACTATAATGACAACAAGCACATGAAATTTCTTTTTCAATATATAAATCTAGTACTTTATATCATTCTATCAGTTACTACAATGGACGTCAGTTGGACACATCCGTTCTCGGCTATAGTTAGCGGACCCTCGGGCGGTGGCAAAACGCAATTTACTCTGCGTTTTATAGATCATCTGCCGCATATGGTGAAACCGACAATCATTAAAGTAATGTGGTGCTAAGTATCCACAAATTCAGTTTCACGAGGGGCTCCCAGACTTGAATATTTTCGATGGAAAAGAGAGCACTCTTCTCGTGCTGGACGATTTGATGGCTGAAACGGACCAGCGTGTAACCATGCTATTCACGAAAATCAGTCACCATAGAAATGTTTCTATATTATACCTCACTCAAAACCTATTTTATAATAACAAACATATGAGAACTATAAGTCTGAAGGCTCATTATCTAGTTCTTTTCAAGAATGTTAGAGATTCTACGCAAGTTGCGAATTTAGCCAGACAGATGTTCCCTGGAAAATCGCAGTTTATGATAGAAGCTTTCGCCGACGCGACTATGGTGCCGTTTGGATATCTTCTAGTCGAACTGACTGCCGGTTCGGACGAGAGATGTAGATTTAGAACCAATTATTCCCTGGCGAAACGCATTACGTCTACATGAGGAAGTGAATATAAGACCACGTAAATCGTCATCGAGTCATTCAAAGCAAAAATGTCAACAAGGCTGATGAAGAATTTTGTGGAGCTGAAGCTGCTTAAAGAAGCTTCTCCCAAAATGCGGAAAAAGATTATGAAGAATTGCAAACAGACTCTCTTCTGTTGTCTTTGCGAATGCGCGCTCAACTTGTTAAAAGGTAATGTTCCGTTGAAGAAAGCTCAGAAGACTAGACTGAGTCGATTCAAACAGAAGCTCAGAAAATTAACTTCAAAGAAAACACGGCAGAAGATTAAGAGACGAATCGTACAATCGGGTGGTTTCATCGGTGCTCTGCTAACACCCGTGCTTTCATTCCTCGGTACTCTGTTAAGCAACAAAATATAGTATGGAGCATACGAAAAAGATGGTTTTAGTCGAACCGCGACAAATTGAGAAATGGAAGGAAACTATGTTAGATAAAACCTTATCGAAATTGGACGGTGAAATGTACGAGATACTTCATCGGAACATTGCAGACGACGATAAAGCAAAATTGTACACGAACAGTTTAAGTCGCTATTTGAATATGGATAAACCTAACGTTATAACCAAGTTCGAATCGGGAGATGCCGCCGCCGCCGCCCAGGGCGCTAAACCACCAGCAGTCGACTATTCGAAACTTATAGGCCTAGAACACGAAGTGTTGGAATCGGTTCCGAAACGATGGAAATCTCAGGCTTCTAGGCTGTTAACTCACATGAATGTCAATCCTGATATACGTTGGAACTCAAAGGGAGAACTCGTTTTGAAGAATGCGACTATTCCCAAGACGCATGCCGTGGACTTGGTCAACGATCTGCTCAGAAAAAGAACGACGTCTTCGCTTCCAACCGGTTGGAGACAGCTCGCCGACGCTTTGAAAGACTCAAACATCCCTCACGAACTAATCGGTAACCAAGATCGTTGGGCATATATTAATGCTTCCACAGAAGAAACTCCACCAGTTACACCGAGTCGCAAACGCGAAAGGCTAGAAAGTCTACCAAAGTCAATTCAGTACCGTCAATTCCCCCGGTCAATTCCCCCCCGGCGTCAATTCCCCCCGGTCAATTCCCCCCATTAAAATGAACAGTTTATAACACACGAAATTATTTATGTGCATATAAATTATATAATATATAATTAAATTAATATAATTAATTATATTAATATAAATAATATATATATTATAATTCAATTTATAATTAATAATATATATAATAACAATATAATTAAATTATTATTATATTATTATTGTAATTAATCAGTAACAATATAATTAATTATTATAAAATCATATGATATTAATAATATTAATATATTTTTTTATATATTATTAAATATTAATATAATTATATAAATACCTATGTAGGCCTATATGTGTATATATATATTATATTATATATATAATTTAATAATTATATATTATATAATAATTATATATTATATAATATTAATTATTATTACATATTATATATTATTTTAATAATTATATTACTATATTAATTGATAAATATTATTATAATTAATTATATTATAGTTATAATTAATTATATTATAGTTATAATTAATAATTATAATTAACAATTATAATTATATTAATTATAATATTATATATTAATAATTATAATTATAATTATGATATATTATTATATATTATTAATAAATATTATTTATATTAATATAATTAATTATATTAATTTAGTTATATATTATATAATTTATATGCACAAATATAATTATATAATAATATAAAATATATGTAATTATTTTATAATAATTATTATATATATGTAGGGGGAATTGACCGGGGGGAATTGTCCGGGGGGGAATTGACCTATTGAAACGCCGGGGGGAATTGACCGGGGGGAATTGACCGGGGGAATTGACCGGGGGAATTGACCTGGGGGAATTGTCCTAGACTCGTCGCAAACGCGAAAGGCTAGAAAGTCTACCAAAGTGGGTACCGTATTGATGGAATCGTATTTCGATCCTAAACAAGCTGGCAGTTTCGGTGGAGTCGCGACGTTTCAAAGACACGTTAACGGAAAATTTAAAAATAAGGATATTAAAACTTGGTTGCGTGAACAGGACGCTTACACCTTACATAAACCTGTACGATTAAATTTTCGACGACGAAGAACTTTTACTGCTGGTATAGACGACTTGTGGCAGGCTGATCTCGTCGATCTTTCTGCATTGTCAAAACTTAATTATGGCAATAAATACATATTAACCTCTATAGATGTTTTTTCCAAGTACGCATGGGCGATTCCGTTGAAAACAATGGGTGGTACAGAGTTGACGGATGCCTTTAAGTCGTTTCTGGTAGATAGACACCCTGCACATTTGCAGACAGATAAAGGAACCGAGTTTCTCAATAGAAATTTTCAATCCATGCTGCGCGATAACGCCATTCGCTTTTACACCAGCGAAAATGACGATATAAAGGCGTCTGTAGTTGAAAGATTTAATCGATCTCTTAAAACGAAAATGTGGAAATATTTTACTCACACGAATACCTATCGCTATGTCAGCGTTTTACAAGATCTCCTGCTTTCGTACAACAACACTTATCATCGTAGCATAGGCATGGCGCCCACTCGTGTGACTATGGAGAATGAAGCCCTTGTAAGAAAGCGTTTGTATGGTGAAAAGAAAAGACCGGCAAAGTGGAGATATAGCGTGGGTGATAAGGTGCGAATTTGTAAAGCTAGAATTGCATTCAAGAAGGGATACTTACCGAGAGCTGGTCGGAAGAAATTTTCGTAATCGTTGCTCGAATACCCACCGATCCCATAACGTATGAAGTGCGTGATCTAAACGGTGAGACGTTAATGGGAAAATTCTACGAACCCGAGCTGCAACAGATTTTAAAAAAAGACGATGTTTACAAAATAGAGAAAGTTTTAAAGAGTCGCAAGCGCGCCGGCAAAACAGAATATTTCGTAAAGTGGAAAGGTTACGACAACAATTTCAACTCGTGGACATCAGATATATTCGATCTGTAGTCGCTCACGACTTCAGTTTCGTAAAGTATATCACGTATATAGGGTCGTTTCTTTAATAGTACAGAATGGCGCATTTTTACCTTACATTGCCCAGTAACAGCTCTATGCTTTACTATCCCAATAACACTCTTACTCATTATACGACGAGATTAGCGAATGCCATATCGTTGACTGGTGACTGGGAGGTTGGTTTGGTGGAAATTCAATATCAACATAGCAGGTCTAATATAGAAACATTGCAAGGTAGATTTACTTACTTACAAATGGGCAAACTTGTCGAAGGTAAAGGGCGAAGTTCTATGACTAAGACACTGCGTCTATCGCCTGGATATTACGAAACTCCCTCTGTTCTAGTAGAATCGCTAAATGACCTTATAAAAGAAGCAGCATGTGGAGGCAAATATGAAGCATATCCAAGGTTCACGTACAACCCTATAACGAAGCGTCTCAGTGGAGATATAACAGCGATGTCGCGTATACATTTCTCTCCAACATTATGCTCCATGTTGGGTATCGGCGGACGTCAGAACTAGGGGTCTGCGGATATACCCGTACCCGCGGGTTTACCGTACCCGACCCGTACCCGCGGATCGGGTACGGGTCGGTCGGCTTTTCACGGGTCGGGTACGGGTAAGAGCATTACGGGTACGGGTGTACCCGGTTTTACCCGTACCAAATTGAAATTTTGGGGTTATACGTAATAGTGAGTCTTGCATCTTCAAAGACTTGCTTACCATAACTGGTGCCATCCTCTCTAAGTACTATCATGCTTGTGTTGACCTATGTCCGTTCGCCTTAGTGAACTTGACATTCATTAAAGATGCTCAAATTACAGTTACAAAGTGGCTTGTTTCCATTTAACACGATCGTATGTCCGTTCGCCTTAGTGAACTTGACATTCATTAAAGATGCTCAAATTACAGTTACAAAGTGGCTTGTTTCCATTAACACGATCGTAGTGCTTTTACATATATCTGATCTGAGTTTCAGTCCCGACAACCGGGGTCAGAGGTCACTTACGTCGCCGCGTGATTTACTGTCCAGTCCAGCAGTCAAGGCTGGGCATATTTCGAAGCGTGTCATCCCTTTACCTCTGAGAAATACTCAAACTACTCAATTATAGCGGTATTTTGTTTCAAACTGCCGTGTTGATAGCCATTGAGCCTATTGGCCTGGTACGTGTAGATACTGGGAGTCTGGAACTATAATTATGAGAAGGCGAATTAATAACGTGGCGGGTACGGTACGGGTACGGGTATACCCGCGGGTACGGGTCGGATCGGGTAGTAATTTTGAGTACGGGTCGGGTACGGGTACGGGTATCAGTTCTGTGTTACGGGTACGGGTCGGGTAACAAAAACGCTCTACCCGCAGACCTCTAGTCAGAACCCCGTTGAAAACGAGGATGATAGCAATTGGGATTGGGAAGGTACAAACGCTTGCGACATCAATCGTGGGTTTTCTTCCATGTACGTCTATTGTAACGTCTTAGAACACTTTTCTGTCGGCGATACGAAAGCTCCGTTACTTCGGATCGTTCGCGTACCTGAAAAAGGTGGCCAGGCTGTGAATACGATATATGAAAAACCTCTATACGTCCCACTGCAACTGAAAAGTTTCGACTTTTTAGAAATTGATATAAGAAGCGACACTGGCGCTCCAATACCATTTGAATACGGGAAGGTGATTGTGACACTACATGTCAGGCGCTGCAAAATACCATATCATCTACAATAAAAAAACAATTTTGTTGCGATGCGAGCAGACTCGACTATGAAGATTATTATTTGAATCAGAGCGGTAACGGAATGTCCGTGTTCCACGGTGCTCGCATGCAACGCGGTCATGGTTTAGGGATTTCTGAGCGGTCTTTTCAGAAACGCTTGGCCACTCATTCAAACCGGTGCTAAGGCTTTTGGAAAACAATTTCTGAGAACTGGTTTGCAGATTGCCAATGATGTCGTAGAGGGACAAGAACTTAAAGAGTCGAGCAAAAGACGTATTCCTGAAGGTATAAAAGCATTCACATCGTCTAGCGATTTCACTAACCAGAGTGGCAGTGGTAGGAAGCGACGAAAAAGATCTCTTAAGAGAATTACTAAAAGAGTAAAGCACGACATATTCGGCGAGATCTAACAACCATGGCTTTCGTTCATCCTCAGTCTTGCGAGTGCACAAAGAGTGAATTGGATCTCTTTGTCGTGCCACCAACGCAGACCAGTATAGAGAGCGGCACCTTTGTAGAATATAACCCCATAGCTACTATTTCTCAAGAAAATCCCATAGAATTTAGTATAACTGGAGCTGGACAAGATTACATAGACTTGTCAAATGCACAGTTATACGTTCGAGCTCAAATCGTAAAAGCAAACAACGATGCTGTTGATGCTGGTGACAAAGTTGGCCCCGTTAACCTGCTCTTACACAGTCTGTTTTCTGAAGTCGACATTACCTTAAACGACACGCTTGTCGCCGACTCGAACAATACGTACCGGTACGCCTATAGAAGCTACTTGGAAACTGATCTAAGCTATGGCGATGCTGCTAAAAGTTCGCAATTGACATCGGCCTTGTATTACAAGTACGCTGCCACTCATTTTGAAGAAGCCAACCCACATGATGCTAACGGTGTAAATACCGGGTTCAGGAAACGCAGCGCATTGGCCAACGAAGGAAACATTGTTGAAATGTTGGGGTGTATACACAGCGATCTATTCTTCCAAGATCGCTTCCTTCCTAACGATGTCAATATAAAGATACGTCTCGTTAGAAATAAAGACGCATTCTGCTTGATGTCGTCTGCCCAAGGAGCCACATTTAAAGTTCGAATTTTGGAATGCAAGTTGTACATTAGAAAAGTAAAACTGAGCCCATCCGTGTTTCTGGCACATGCGAAAGCACTCGAAGCCGGCAACGTGAAATTCCCCATTCGCCGAGGCGTTTGTAAAACCTTTACCATACCCAGAGGCAATCTCGATGCTACTCAAGAATGTCTCTTCTCTGGCCAATTGCCCACTAGACTCGTTATAGGATGCGTTGACAATGACGCGTTTAACGGAAGCTATACAAAGAATCCATTCAACTTTAAACATATGTTAAAATATGTTAAAAAAACACAGTTAAAAGTGTACTTGGATGGTCAGCAGCAATCTGTGAAACCATTGGAATTAAATTTCGCTAATAATCAGTTTATAAACGCGTACGCTTCGTTGTTCATGGGAACTGGAAAGTGGATGCGAGACGAAGGCAACCAAATAACACGCGAGGACTTTCCTGGAGGATATGCTCTTTACGCATTCGATCTAACAGCCGATCTAGCCGAAGGTGGCCATTTCAATCTACTCAAGCAGGGAAATATTCGTTTGGATCTGAAATTTGCACAAGCTCTGGCGAGTACGATTAATGTCATCGCATTCGCAGAGTTTGAGAATATCTTGGAAATCGACCGCTCGAGAAACGTGCTTTTCGATTACAAGAATTGAAAATGAATGGCAGCAGAATAGAGAAGATACTTCAGAAAGATGCAAAGTGTAGAGCAATGTTCTTGGGCGTGTTTGCGAGCGATAGATTACCTAAAACGTTTGACAAAAGCAAACCGGCTCTACTCGTCTGTAATACCGACCCTCACGACAAACCTGGACAACATTGGATCGTATTGTACATTGAAGATTCTACATACGGCGAATACTTTGATTCGTTTGGAGAACCACCTGAAGCGCCTTTCAGAACGTTTTTACACAGACATTGCGCTCGTTGGACTTATACCGATAGAAATTTGCAAAGCGTAGTCAGTCGATTCTGCGGACACTATTGTATATTCTATTGCATTCATAGAGCTAGAAACAAAACAGTTAATGCCATTACAAATATGTTAACTTTGGACACTGGTCTTAACGACTATCTGGTTCATAATTTTGTGTGTAACAGTTTAATGTACTGATGATGTGTTTCTCCTCAATAAAGTTTGATTAAATTCATGTATTTTCGTGTTTGGTAGATAGATTAGTATAGGTTTTGAAAGACAGCCTATAGTGTGTGTGTGTGTGTGAATGAGTCCCTCATTCTATAATTCACAGGCTTGTACTCTCATTGGATGCAAGTACAAATGCCTGTGTGTGTTCACGTGGCTTGTACTGTCACCCTAAGCGAGTACAAACGCCCAATGTATTGGCATACGCGCTTAAAGGCTAAGAAGAGCTGCCTGTGTAAGTGAGAAAGGATGTTAGGCCAAATAGAATGGGCAGCTGTAGTGTAAAATACAGCAATTTGTTGCTGTTACTGAATATTCAATGAGCTTGGTCACCTTGGATGAAGCGGAGGGGTGGCACTGGCCCTACGAAGATGGACCCTTGAAATGACCCTCCCACAGCTTTATTGCGCGTCTGTTTCTGGTCGATGACGTCGTTTGAGCTGGCCTTTGGCCGTATAAAGAATTTATGCTCATAACGGTATAGGGAATTTATGCCCATAACGGAATACGGAAATTATGCCCATAACGGTATAAGGAATTTATGCCCATAACTGTATATGGAATTTATGGTCATAGCTGTATATAATTACCTACTTATAGAGTATAATTGTATATTTGCCCAGCTATCTACATCGGTAAGAGCGTAGGTTTCGCGCCACATGCGCCTGTGTGAAAGAGAGCATACAGATCGCGGTTCGCTTCCCGATGCTGGGTTATTTCAGAGATTTCAATCTCGGGCTAGCACGGTCCATGCACGGGGACCTTAAATGGCGTGGCGCCCATTCAAACGGGCGAGTGTTTCTGAATCGTGGTTTCGAGTCATCGACTGCCTACGAATTACGACACTGTATCTCCACTATTTAGGCTTACTTATATATTTATACACAACTGCGCATAAACCAAAGCACAAAATGTTCCACTTGAACTGGCATATCAGATTCCATGTGGTATAACGAATATAATTATCAAATATAGATCTAACAGTCAACATTTACATAAGTACCTGCCAGTGGAACCACACACTATCAGCAAATTCTCTATAGGGCCTATCTATAAGCGCACACAAAGAAGTTTTCGATCTTATTTGAAGACTTAATATGATATAGGCCTATAATGTGAAGTACACTTTTATATGTATTACTTTGCTGCATAATTCGCAAAAATACTTGAAAAGAAAGCATTGAAGGTTGAGATTTCGAGTAGTCTATGAAAGTCCACTTCATATAGATATATCTAGTGCTTTATATAAACTTAAAAACATCTAATTGTACATATACAATAACTTAATCAGACTATCGTCCATATACAATTGTGCCGAACCTCGGCACGGGTTAGCGCCTTTTTCGCTTTGCTGCGCCTACCTGCAAGTTGGCGGTATTTCTTCTACTGTGCTAGCGATCTCTGCATAGCGCGGGAATTATTGATCGGTTTTCGTTGACCGCTTTCGCGCCTTTATTTTCGCCTGCTGTCAGCGCGGCAATGCATATAGGTTTTGGCGGCAGCCCGAGGCTATATAAGGCGAGAGCGCTGCGTGCAGCCGAGCAGTTGACGTCCGACCGTTGAAGGAGAAGGACCTCCGTCGTTAAGATAAGTGTTGTGAGGTAGATTTGGCGGGAAAGATTTTGGCGCCAATCGGAGACCAGGGAAGCACAACGACGTTAGAGACGCACTGGTACAGCATCCGTGCCTAAGCTTTTCGGTAGCAGGTTCGAGGCCGGAGTGTGCTTGCGCTTTTGGTTGACGCTTCTTCCGACAGCGAAGATCGACCGTGAGCAGGATCGAGGAACTGTTCTTGCCGGTTCTTGGTATAAAGGTTAGAAGATAACGTTTCATTATTTGTACCTGGGTTCAAATCTCAATGATTGTATAAGCGATTATTAATACTGATTTATATAGCGCAATTGCTTAAGGTGTTGACAATTTAAGTTGATGTATGATTGAACTCTGTTTCTTAGTTTAATTACGCCGTCAGAGGGCGCTGTCTGTGAAAACTGAATCAAACTATTTTGGAATTATACTGTAATTAAACATATTAAAATGGAAGAGAAGGACTTGTATTTGCCTAGTGATAGAGGTAATAATGATTGTTGGCAAGCTATAATGAAACGCCAAGAAGAACAGGCGGCCATTTTAGATATGTTAGTGACCCAATTACACTTATTGAATGCTAAACTTAGCACTGATAAAGATGTTGCGGAGCCCAAGAACCCGGATGCATCTCCATGCATTGGTCTGCAGACAGCAGAATCCGCGTACAATATGTCCGATGTTGATTCCCTGGTATGTGATGAGAGCGCTGCTACTCACCACTCGGTAGCACCGCTAGATGGAGGTCTTAGACGAAGTGCCCGCTTGCAACAATTGGTGAGGCCTAAGTCAGACAAAGAAATATCTGCACCCCATATTTCTTCTTTCTCCCGAACAGAGGTTCGAACCCTTTCCAAGTATGACTTACCATGCAAACCATCTCCGCAACATCACGACCGACCGCTAGAGGCCGGCACGGTCGCTACACCTGGTACCACCAGTGGGGTTTATGGTAATGAATATTTTGGAAAGAAAAAGTTGATTGAAGAAATAAGGGAAGAAGATTATAACAGTGAAGATAAATGTCTTAAAACACAGATGTCATTTAATCAGCCGATAGGTAAGAATAGAGTTGATGCTTGGCATGCTTTGGACTTTGATGAAGATGAACATGAAGTATGGATGAGTGAAGGTTATGCTCATAAAATTCGGATGAATGATGAAAATGAATCTGAAATTGGAAATAGAATGGCAATGACAAGATTAAATAGGCCTAAGACTTGTTGTTATGATGAAAGTACTAGTACTAATACTGAGTATTTAGTTACAGATAAATTGCCCTCTCGGAGCCCTGTGAATGAAGACGAGTTGAGACGTCAGTCGTCTTACAAACAAAAGTCGTCGCCTCACTTTGCTCGATACGCAGCCCAGGCCCAAGACATGCGCTCCTGCCATGCGACGCCAGACAATGCTGCTTGGTCCTTCGTCGATACGGAACGTCGAACGACAGGTATTCCCATGTCTGCGACGACGCCGATAACCTCGGGGCCTAGATACGTGATGTCGACCTGGTCTCCCGCTACGTTGACCTACGCAACCGCGGAACAAGATCAAGTGCTTCGTGATGCGATGTCCACTCGTCCTTCAGTGAGCTACGGGTCAATTCTTCGAAGCACTACCGGACGAGAAGTCACAGACGCGACGTCTCTGATGGGTGATCTGAACCTGAGAGCGAGCAAATCTTACGTGCGTTCATCCCAATGGCAACAACCGCGTCCTGAGACTGCTGCCTGGCCAGAGCAAATCTTTCAAGGGGGTCGAGCCAAAGAATTGGTGCCGTCTGACGATAAGAATAGAACCGCCACGTCGGAGCCTGCTTCGATCATCGAGACAGAAGCTGGTAAGAGCAACTTCCGGTCTACGAAAGTGATGGTGTCGTCGGCTACACAAACGAACAAGTTGGTGTCGAATCAGAAACTTCCGCCAGCCAGTGAACCGTCTGGGCCGTCAGACAAAGAAACGATGCTAGCTGCAAAGAATTCTACTTCTCCCGAGACTGCTTCGCCTCGAGCTTCTCGCCAGTGGATCAAGCTTGGGTCGTACAATGGAAGAACTGCGGTGGAAGCCTTCATTAAGAAATTTGAAGTCTGTGCCCGAAATAACTCTTGGACAGATGATGAAAAACTTAACCAGTTGATGTGTGCGCTAACTGAGCCTGCCAATCAGCTGTTGTGGGAATTTGATTCTGCTACCGTCGTCACGTGGTCTGATTTGATTCAACGCCTCCGACAGCGCTATGGTGGTACTGATCAAATGACTCTTTACCAGACGCAACTCAGCACTCGTCGACAAAAAGAAGGTGAGGACTTGGGAGTTCTTGTCCAAGACATTCGCAGATTAATGAGCCTCGCATTTCCTGGACCCACTACAGTCCACAGTGAATCAATTGCCGTCAGATCCTTTATCGACGCTATTCGAGATCGAGAGGTTGCAATGAAAGTCCGAGAGAATGAACCATCCTGCCTCGATAAAGCTTACAACCTGGCGATGCGATACGAAGGGTATCGTAAAGCAGAAAAGAATGACTTCGATCCACAAGAACGTCGTCCTGCCCGGGTTAAGACAGTTAAAGAAACTGACATTAACCTAGAGACGATACAGAAGATGATTGATGATGCGCTGGCTCGACAGAAACCTTTCGGTGATAAACACAGATACTGGAAGAATCTGAAGTCTTCTCCAGCCATGGACTCGTCAACCGATGATCGCGAACAGATGAGAACAGAACGATCAACTAATCGGGCTCAACCTTATCAACGGGCCAATCGTTCGAATGATTGGCGAGCCACCAAGACGTGCTACGAATGTGGTCATCCGGGTCATCTGGCACGTCACTGTCCGAATCTATTTGTTACAGCGCCACCTGAGGACACAACTGAAAGCCAACCAACGGTAACCAATCTACATCACATTGTCGGTAGTAGTAATGCTTACCTGGCGCTACGAATAAATGGAAGAAATGTATGGGGTCTCGTGGACACAGGCTGTGAACTTTCATTAGCACCGGCTTCGCTTGTGAAAAAGGGAGACTTGGTGAAAACCAGACAGCTTTTACGCGCGGCGAATGGCACAGAAATCCGTGTCGTCGGGGAGACTCTGTTGTCCTGCGAGACAGAAGGATACACTTTTGAGGCGCGCTGCTTGGTGTCTGAACAGATTTCAGAACTTATTCTCGGATTGGCGTGGCTTGAAGAACAAAAAGCTCAATGGCATTTTGGGGAGCCTTGGATCACCATCAATGGTCACGTTCTACCAATCCATAATAGGCCAGAACCTGTGAAATGCCGAAGAATTGCCATTGCTCGAGACGTGAAAGTGCCTCCGATGAGTGAGATGGATATTGAAGTATTCGCCGTTCTACCAAGCCTGTCTATAGAATGTGGAACCTGGGCTACACAACCACAGCAACTGGACTCCGGACTATGGGTTGCCGGAACGCTGCTGCCCGACCGACTCAATGACTTAGTGGTACGCATAATGAATCCCACCGGTCAAACCGTGAAACTTCGCCGAGGTCTACAATGGTCGACTGAAGATGTTGAGATCATGGAAGAAAAACATATGAAATCAAATCCTGGAGAATGCAACGCTGTGTGTGAGACGAATGAACCGCTAGACGAGAAAACGATGGAACAGACCTTAGCGCCGCTCTGGAATGAAGTCGCCGAAGATGTGCCTGAATCCATAAAAGAAGATCTTCGCCGTCTTATTCTGCAAAACCACAGTGCCTTCTCGCTACATGAATTCGACTTAGGATACACGGAGATCCTACAGCATGAGATCGATACCGGAGACGAAAGACCCGTGAGGCAATCGCTTCGTCGACAGCCGATGACGTTGCTTCCTCTTATCGATGAACAGATTGACAACATGCTGCGGTTGAAGATTATCGAACCTTCGATGTCACCCTGGGCAAGTAACGTTGTCATCGTGAAAAAGAAAGACGGTACGCCACGCTTCTGCGTAGATTACCGGGCTGTCAACGCAAAAACACGTCCAGACGCGTTTCCGCTTCCGTTGATCGCTGAATGCCTTGATAGTCTATCTGGTTCTCGATGGTTCAGTACATTTGACCTGAAGGCTGGGTATCATCAATTGGCCGTGCACACGAAAGATCGACACAAGACAGCTTTTATTACTCGGAAGGGTAGCTATCAATTCAGAGTCTTACCCTTTGGGTTAAGCAATTCACCTGCGTCTTTTTCCCGCATGATGAATTTAGTCATGGCTGGCCTGAATTTTGAAATTTGTTTAATATACCTTGATGACATTATCATCTTCGCAGCTGATTTGAATACCCATCTAACCAGAATTGCTCGGGTGTTAGAACGACTGAAGACCGTGGGACTTAAATTGAAACCAAACAAATGCCACCTCCTTCAGCAACAAGTAACTTTCCTGGGACATGTCGTTAGTAAAGAAGGAATCCAAACTGATCCTGAAAAAATACGAATGGTATCTGAATGGCCAACACCGTCATCGCTACGAGATGCTCGGTCCTTTGTAGGTCTCTGTGCCTATTACCGCCGCTTCGTGCCTGACTTTGCACATGTGGCAAGACCTTTACACGCGCTTACTAAGAAAGGCATGCGTTTTCATTGGTCGATCGAATGTGACAATGCCTTTCGTGAATTGAAAAGGTGCTTGACTGAAGCCCCTGTTTTAGCGTTGCCGAATGATCGAGACTTGTACATCTTAGATACCGATGCCTCTTACGAAGCTATCGGGGCCGTCCTTTCTCAAGTCCAAGAAGGACAGGAGAAAGTCATTTGTTTCGGAAGTCGTGTCTGCTCAGATGCTGAGAAGAATTACGATGTGACTAGGAAAGAACTGCTGGCTATGGTTCATTTTCTTAAAATGTACCGCCAATACCTTTTGGGGCGCAGGTTTGTCCTCAGAACAGACCATTCTGCACTCCAGTGGTTGAGGAAAACGCCTCAACCTATTGGTCAAAGCGCAAGATGGCTCACGATCATAGAGGAATTCAGTTTTGATATTCAACACCGCGCCGGCAGTGCACATCGCAATGCTGATGCCCTTTCCCGTCGTCCGATGGTGGTAGATGTCATTCAGAATGCACCAGCAACTGACTCGACATCACCGAATGTTTGTCACGAATGGAACGCAAAGAAACTGATCGAGGAACAACGGGCAGATAAGAATCTTAGCTGGATCCTGGAACGACTGGCCGAGTCTGACGAAAAACCGTCCTTGGAATCGACACGTGGCCATAGTCCTGAACTGAAGACACTCTTGGCGCAGTGGCCACAACTGATCAATAAAGACGGTTTGCTGATGCGCCGCTGGTTACATCCTGTCACGAATTCAGTCATGTGGTATCAATTGATTCCTCCTCCGAGCCGGCGACAAATGCTGATTCAACAGACACACGACGGTATGTCTGGCGGACACTTGGGTATCCGTAAAACTACAGCGCAAGTCCGGAAAAGAGCTTATTGGCCGGGTTGGCGAGAAGACGTTCGCCAATGCCTCCGTCGATGTCAAGTATGCGCCAAGTACTGGAGAGGACATCCTCCACGGCAAGGGAAATTGCAGAACATGAATGTCGGGGCTCCACTTGAATGTATCGGGATCGATATCACGGGTCCCCATCCCGTATCCACAACTGGTTATCGATACATACTTACCATTGTCGATCATTTCACCAGATGGGCTGAGGCGTATCCCATACGCAATCAAGAGGCAACCACCGTGGCTAAAGTCTTGGTGAAGGAATTCATTTCAAGGTTCGGTTGTCCGAGACAAATCATTTCGGACCAAGGCCCTTGTTTTGAGGCGATACTCTTCAAGGACCTCTGCCGACTGTTGCGCATAGATAAAGTACGCACGTCGCCTTACAAGCCTAGCTCGAACGGCGCCGTGGAACGTTTTCATAAAACGCTGAATTCCATGCTCGGTAAAGTTGTCAGCCAGAACCAACGAGATTGGGACCTACATCTTCCGTACGTCCTGGCTGCGTATCGAGCAAGTGAGAATGAAAGTACTGGCTACACACCGAACCGGCTCTTCCTTTCCCGAGAGTTGTGTCTGCCAATTGATTTGATTTTAGGAGACTGCCGAGTTTTGCCAGACCGTCTTTCAACTGATGCTTTTGTTGTAGATCAACTAGAACGCATGCAAATTGATTTTCAATGTGTTAGAGAATTTATGCAGCGTCAAGCTAGTACTCGTGCCTTTAGATATGATTTGCGTGTCAAGGAAACTAGTTTCCAACCTGGAGACTTAGTGTGGTACTTCTATCCGAGGAGAAGAACGGGTCTGAAAGACAAATGGAATAAAAACTATACTGGTCCTTACCAAGTGCTTGATAAATTAAGTCCTGTTCTTTATAGGATCCGGAAGAGTTCGAAATCCCCGCCTTTGATTGTCTATGTTGACAAGTTAAAGTTGGTGGAAGGTGATTTTTCCCCCATCGAGGACGATGTCCGCACGTCCGTAGGATTTGAACCCGAAGAAGTTCTGGATGACACTTCGTTGTTAGGACAGGAAATCGTTCGTCCTAAGCGTTTGACTCAAAAACCTGCTAGGTTTCGTTGTGATGTTTAAATTATGTTGTATTGTGTTTTAATTTTGTAGTATTGATTTAAAGATTACCATGGCCAATAAACAATTAGAGCAACGTGAAGAAGGACAAGAAATTCCAGGACCGAGTGATCGCGAAGAAACTCTCGCCTGTGATGAAGCATTATCACCTTTGATAGAAGTGAATGAAGTGGATGATGAACTACCATGTAGCCAGATGCCTCTTTGTGCCGCCATTAGAATTGAGACTGGTTCGTTCTCAAAGGAGAAACGAGTTTTGAACTTGGCTGATCCACATGATTTAGCGATTTTGGCAGCTATGTTCCAGAATCCTTCTGTGCCTGAAAATCCGCCAGAGGATGCTCCTGAGGACTTGGTGCAGATTATTCGCACTACGCGTACTGAGATGGGAGGATTAGTCTGGATCGTGTTGAATTTTCTGTTCAAAAGGGGTCGATTAGATTTGTCTGAATCTGATTTAGAGGAACTTGTTAGTTCCTCGGTGCATGTAACTGAGTTGGCAGAAGCTGTGCCAATTATTTTGCTTACAGTGCAGACTGTGGCCACCACTCCTAGGATTAATCGAGTCCTGCGTAAGTGGGCCGTGGGAGTGGAAGGGTTGGCTGCATTGGATCCGATTCCGACTCCTTTGGTAGATTTGAAGCCTTGGGATGGCCCTCAATTTTGGTCTTTCGAGGATTGGGCGCAGACAGCTGAAGTGGTAGCCAGATTCTTGCTTTGTCCAGAGATTCCCTTGGAGGCAGAGTTTAGGGCTAGAGTTGAGGATATTCGTGACCTCGCCGGAACTCAGGGTTGGAAAGTTCCCATTATGGTTGCCACACTGTTTGGTTTGAGAAAAGCCACTTGGTTATGGGACCTTATGGATAAAGTTGATCACACAGGGGAGGTGTAGTAGACTTGAAGTTAATTAGTGGTGTTTTGTTAAGGAAGGGGCATGAACATGGTTGCGTATACTTCCTCTAACTGTACTTTAATTATTTGTGTGCATCTTCAATTATGATTTGCTGCCTTGTGATTTCTTATAGTCGTTAATGGACGATTGATATTTGTTTTTATAGTAACACCTTTCTTAAATTGTGATTGGTTTGTATAGGCTACCTAAGAAGGTTATATGACATAAAAAATTTCCAGTGTCTTGGGAAATTTTTCCCGAAGGTTGGGAGAGTGTGCCGAACCTCGGCACGGGTTAGCGCCTTTTTCGCTTTGCTGCGCCTACCTGCAAGTTGGCGGTATTTCTTCTACTGTGCTAGCGATCTCTGCATAGCGCGGGAATTATTGATCGGTTTTCGTTGACCGCTTTCGCGCCTTTATTTTCGCCTGCTGTCAGCGCGGCAATGCATATAGGTTTTGGCGGCAGCCCGAGGCTATATAAGGCGAGAGCGCTGCGTGCAGCCGAGCAGTTGACGTCCGACCGTTGAAGGAGAAGGACCTCCGTCGTTAAGATAAGTGTTGTGAGGTAGATTTGGCGGGAAAGATTTTGGCGCCAATCGGAGACCAGGGAAGCACAACGACGTTAGAGACGCACTGGTACAGCATCCGTGCCTAAGCTTTTCGGTAGCAGGTTCGAGGCCGGAGTGTGCTTGCGCTTTTGGTTGACGCTTCTTCCGACAGCGAAGATCGACCGTGAGCAGGATCGAGGAACTGTTCTTGCCGGTTCTTGGTATAAAGGTTAGAAGATAACGTTTCATTATTTGTACCTGGGTTCAAATCTCAATGATTGTATAAGCGATTATTAATACTGATTTATATAGCGCAATTGCTTAAGGTGTTGACAATTTAAGTTGATGTATGATTGAACTCTGTTTCTTAGTTTAATTACGCCGTCAGAGGGCGCTGTCTGTGAAAACTGAATCAAACTATTTTGGAATTATACTGTAATTAAACATATTAAAATGGAAGAGAAGGACTTGTATTTGCCTAGTGATAGAGGTAATAATGATTGTTGGCAAGCTATAATGAAACGCCAAGAAGAACAGGCGGCCATTTTAGATATGTTAGTGACCCAATTACACTTATTGAATGCTAAACTTAGCACTGATAAAGATGTTGCGGAGCCCAAGAACCCGGATGCATCTCCATGCATTGGTCTGCAGACAGCAGAATCCGCGTACAATATGTCCGATGTTGATTCCCTGGTATGTGATGAGAGCGCTGCTACTCACCACTCGGTAGCACCGCTAGATGGAGGTCTTAGACGAAGTGCCCGCTTGCAACAATTGGTGAGGCCTAAGTCAGACAAAGAAATATCTGCACCCCATATTTCTTCTTTCTCCCGAACAGAGGTTCGAACCCTTTCCAAGTATGACTTACCATGCAAACCATCTCCGCAACATCACGACCGACCGCTAGAGGCCGGCACGGTCGCTACACAATAACTAATCAGACCATCGTATGCATTTATGGAAACGAAGGCAAGTGGACAATCAGAGCAGAGGCGTAACTACGAGGGGGGAGGGGCAGCTGCCCACCCAAATGAAAGGGCTGCCACCCCAGCTGCCCCCCCCAATCCCTGCACGAGTGATAAAGAATGTTATATAATTTCTGACTTATTTTATTTTTTATACAACTTCCTATACGGTATACCACTTCTTATACGGTGGGTGATGGGAAAGTGGGACAGGCCACTATAGAGGGACAGCTAAGCTAGTGAGGCTTGCATGCGTATTATGTCCAATACATCCAAAATCTAAAAATACATAGTCTATGGCTATATACCCTACGTCATTAATATGTGCGTACACACGTTTTATTGCATGTGTTTAATGGCCTTTGGTTGTGCTTTTGAAAGTGAGAGTGAAATTTAATATTTCTGAGAAATTGAGAATAAAAACATCTTATTTGTCTTTGTAGTTTATCTATATAGTCAATTGCTTTGGTTCATTTAGTAGAGAGAATAGAATGGATTACTTTGTAACTCGTAACAAGCGTTCGGCTTCTTCTGGAACGCAACCACCGGCTTCTCGGCCACGAATTATAGAAGAAACTGAGTCTGAAAGGAATATAACTGCAATACCTATTGAAGTTAATATTCAACAATCTGACGAAGACCGTGATCACAGCCGAGAGAACATGTTTGATGATGTTCCACAAGATGTAATAATAATGGAACATGACACTGACGACATAAAAATTACAGTTTTCGATGACACTCAGGAAGGCCGGATTATTTTAACATCGACACATTCTGCCTCTACAAGTGCTTCAGCAGCTGACATTGCTGGAAACAGACTCAACAGTTCAAACAGACTAGTAAAAGAGGTTGAAGGACCCATGGATATTTCACGTAACCCAGCTGATGGGCCTATACAGCCCTCCCTGTCACTGTATCCAAGAACAATGCAGTCTCGCGTTCCACGTTCATTTCAAGGTGCATGGTTCTCTTCGTATTCATGGCTCGAGTACTCTGTTGGAAGTGATGCAGCGTTCTGTTTCGCTTGTCGACATTTTCCTCCACCAGCGCATAGCACTCAAGACTCAGTTTTCACAACAGTTGGCTACAAGAACTGGAAGAAAGCTACTTACAGCGATGGCGGTTTTATATCACATGTGAAATCTGATATCCACGTTATTGCAATGACATCCTGGGCAGATTATAAAACTATGGCTAAGAAGGGAACATCTGTAGCTCAAATGGTCAGTGAAGCCTACGTGAGACAGGTCGCCGAAAACCGCTTGTACATAAAATGTCTTGGCGATTTGTAGCTTCGGTTTAAGACAACTTACACAAATTAAGAAAATATATTTGTAAATTCACTTACGACTACTATTTTCGGATTGTGACTTTTACTTCGTTCTTAAGTTACTGAGTTAAGACACGTTAAGACATGTCAATGATGTGATTGCTGTCATGTCAATGATGTCATGACACTCCTGACTACTTTCAGTATTTTGTTCAATTGCTCAATTGCTCAATTATCGTGCGTACGGCTTGCGATGCCGATGCGCGCTTTAATTGCCAACGGTAGGCGTCGGTAGCCACCCCATAATTTTAAGCTGCCACCCCACTGCCCCCCATGAAAAAATAACTGGCTACGCCACTGAATCAGAGTTTCTATGCTCCGTTCTTCAGCGACTAACTTAAAACTTCCTGTAAACGACCTTCCATCGTCAACGAATGTGTTTGTATCTGGCTATTTGTATAGTGTTTTTAACGGTTTAAAGTAGACAGCTTTTTTAACACTTTAACGTAGACAGTGTGCTAACTTATATACACAGGCCCTCAGCCTCAGGCAAAGCCAATAAAAGTCAAGGTACATATACTGTACATGTAGCAAATCAGGAGAAAGTGCATGGGTACCCAATAATTATTGCAACTGTAGAACTTAAAGCGTTATAATCGCCACAGTTCGAGCTACTTGCAATAGTTGTTGATAACTTCACTGGGTGAAACGAACTTAACTGAATTTTGACTCTTTATATCTACAGTTAAACACCACCATGTCGCCGACTTGGAAAATTTTGATTCTGACGAATTTGCTACTCATTGTAGCAACTGAAGTCAAACCCAAAACAGGTAGGCTTACGTTACAGCTCAAAGAGCAATAATTAATTAATAATTAATAACTGCGGAAGTTTGTAAATTGCTTACAATGATATCATTCTCTGCATTGTTTCGACTCTTTCCACTGGTAAAGACACTGTCATTTCAGAAAGTGATAAGGTTGAGTCTACGAGTACTTCGATCAATCGTCAAAATCTCAAGGACAGTCAACTTTGGATCCGCAAGATGAGAAGGTTCTTCAGCCTACATGATATAGACAGTGATGGATCTATATGGGGGAAGGATTTCGATAGCATTGCAAAGAGATTTGCCGATCTGGAAAACTTTGATCAACAACAAAGGAAGACAATCCGACAATATGGCCGTGATGTAAGTAATTTGACTGTGGTGTAGTAGGTCTGCGGGCAGAGCATTTTATTATTGTTATTACTATTATTATTATTACAACATGAGGCCTCGTTCTCAGAGTGGACGATGCCTCATGACATGCATTATGCTGGCCCAGTGCCCATTCCATGTGGCTGGCCCAGTGACCTGGAATGGGCTTCCCGGTGGCACTGCGTCTGACCTCAATAGGGCACTCTGCTCAGTTCTTCTCTGGCCTTAAGACTGTCCTGTTTGACCGAGGTTGGGCTGGGAGCGCTCCTGAGTAGACTGTCTTGAAGGGGCGCTATATAAAACTACTGTAATAATAATAACAGCGTTGGATACAGATAGAAAGGAGCGAGAAGAGGAAATTTATTCCACGTGACTACCCAGAGATCGTCAAATTGGCAGTATTTTTCATTCAACCTGTGTAACAAATGACCTGTGAAGGGGAGATATCGATATTAAGATGCTCGATAAACGTATTTTCACGCATGTGACGTAGCTGAATACTTTCCAAACGTTAATTGTGGTTATTAGCCCTTTCTTTTAGGTGCGTGTTCTTTTGAAGACTCTGATCGAATCAACTCTTTTTCTTTTATAGCTTTTCTTGCTTTACACCAAGGCAGCGGGAGAAGAGGCATCATCAGAAGAGGCAGCAGGAAAAGACGGTGATGACGATGATGACATTGTGATGACCGCCGACCTGTTGATTGAATCTGTCAATATGCAAAGTGATGACCCAGCGTTCAAGAAGACCCTAGATGACACCCTGCTTGCTCTCATCGTTCCTATGAAAGTCGGTCAGGCAGGCTATTTCAATATCGATGAGAATCGCAGATTCTATGAAAGTCTCGGCTTTGTTGATACCGGTTACGTGCACGACGGTTTCGTCTTGATCGATGCTGACCACGACGGAAAGGTTAGCTTCCAAGAGTACCTGGACGCTGCTTATAAGTACATGTGCTCGGATGATGAAAAGACGGCTGCGATGCTCGGATATCTTGCTTAAGTTCCGCGTAGTCTCGTTGAACCTGAGCCCAAGTGCTTGAACATCAGTTCACTGTGATTTCGCATTTTGATTACTTGAGCTCTGATTATGAAAAGACGACTACGATGTTTGTTCTTCTCGTTTAAATTCTTCAATCTCACAACGATCTTGAATCCAGATGCAAAGGACTGTTGCATCTGGGCTCAGGATCGTTGAGTGAAGAGATGCCTGCTTATTCCGTATCTTTACTGAATGATGCTTTTATTTTAAGCTAATAATATCTTGCTAATCCAATAAGAGACAAAAAATATGCAAGACTGTGTTGCGTACCAATAAAGAGAAAAGCTTTATATCCATGCCAATTGCTCTGTGTTGTTTTTTTATGTGGCTCTGAAATATACGACCTGTTAACGATTCGTAAGGCAACGTAAACAGTTTCCTTCTATTTACCTCAAATCACAGCGCAAAGCTGTAAACCTCAAAGCAAAGCGAGATAATTATGAATCTGTACCTCTGAGCAGATTAAAGAGGTTAGAACAAACTTAGTTTCTTTTAAAATATAACGGACATAGTCATTAAAATGGACCTCGCTGCTCCTCGCCAGGGATGTATTCCATCTGGATGTGAAGTGCACTTGCACAAGTACCTGCTCTCTCCGTAAGTGAATGAAGGCAAAATTGAAATGCACACGTGCACATGTGCGAAGTAGCTGGACATGAACAATATGCAATACTGAACTACATGTATATGTACGTTTGCTTTGTAATAGCCAGTTTATTAGCCTTTCTTATGACACTTTCTCTAGTTTGTGGATATGCGCCAACACTGGCGCCATCACTGCTTTTATGTGCAATATACATGTTAATATCACTTGCAACTCCTGATTCTGAATCCATACATACCATATTATGTTCAGATCGGACCATCCAATCAAATGTTAAAACAGTTTACATATTTCGCATAGGCCGGGGGATTTCGAACCCCCACGCTTAATTTTTTGTTATCTGAATGCTTTCCCCTCGGACCAATATTGGTCTATAGACCATTACCTTCAAATTAGTACTGAAAAGAAACTTTTGCATCTATTTGAAATGACTAGAGAAAATACACATATTTCGCATAGGCCAGATGGGATTTTCGAGCCCCACGCTTCATTTTTATCCATGTAGTTTAACTTGCGGGAATCTTGCTTGATTGATTGAGCCACAGGCTAAAAAGTCAAATCTTGCGACGACTAGTTCGATCACTTACAATCATTCAATCGTCGTGAAACTTGGCATATAGACTCGCCCTCGCACACACTTCATTCTATCAAAATTTCAGCTCCCCAAAAAGGCTAGCTTATAGAATCGGGGACTAAACTTTTCGAATCGGGGAATCCCCTTTTCCGATACGGAGCGTTGTGATTGGCCAGTGTTGTGATTGGCCGCAGTCGTAAAATGAACGCGGAGGTAACTGCTTCATAAGACGCATTATAGGATACTAGATGGATATAGTAAAAAACTTTGTTTTTACGGGCTGTATTTTATTTCTCTGAGTGCTTTTCCCTCGGACTAATATTAGTAGTGAAAACGAAACTTTTACATAAACTTGAAATGATTGAGTGTCTGGGTCCCCACTAATGATTATGGGAGACGCTTGTTTCCTTCGCGTGGGCCATCGACCCGGTGGTGGATACATCCCAGCACCTTTGACACGGTCAACTTACACAGATACCACAATTAATTCTACTGCTATAATGGCACAGAATCGGGTGCGCAAGCAACTTGCCCCGGGGGCGTAACACGGAACCCGCCGCCCACATCATCATCGACCAAGGTATCCATTGAATAAAGAATCCATTTCAAAATCTACTGTTCACAAAGTACTGCCTCTTGAGCCGACATTGGACGAATCGCAATGTCCACCAGTTTAGATCAGTACCAAATTCAACTGCATGTTGACAGCGACACAGGCGCACCACAAGTTATGGTCGTTACACTGCCTTACACGTTACCTTAACGTGCAGAAAACTAGAACAGTCATGCGGACTGTTCTAGTTTTTTGGGGTCGGAACTTTGTGACGATGTGTGACATGGAGTGGGGGGGTTGAACAATGTGACGTCACATCAGGTCTATGTAATAAGATTTAACAATTAACAACGATTTGGTTTTAACAATAACAGCACTTATTGTGAGTATTAATTTTCATTATTTTTTTTATTAGTTTAATGTATACTGGCACAATTAGTAATAAGATTTTAAATATTCATGCTGTCCCTATTTGTTTCATAAAGGATCATTTTGTTTCTCCATGGGAGAATGAAGAAGCATAAATTCTGTAAATGTTTGGATACATTGTCTATATTAAACATTCTAATTTGAATCATTCTACCAGAGCTTTTCATCAAAGTGCAGTGCCACATTAAATACTTATTAAAATGACAATAAATGTGATTTGAAACATGTCTTATTATCAGATGTAAATTTGGTTTTAGAGGGGGGTGGGTTAGAGCTTTGTGACTTCATTTTCAGGGGGAGTTACGTCTTGTGACGACGTGTGACGAGGGGGAGGGAGGTGGTGAAAAATCGACCTAAATCGAGTTACGTCATTTATGGACGGCCCCTTATTGATTCTAGTTCTTAATAATGGCAGTTAATACCATGCAGCCTTAGACAGAGAGCGACTCAGATTGGTTCGGTTTTGAAGTTGATCAATAATTCATTTCAAGTTACAATTACAGTTATGATCAAGGTACACAATATTTAGACCTACCTTTGCGTACGACGTTCGTCTGCATTTTCGTCATATCCGAGCACCCGCCCAACGCCCGTGTCCCCACATACAAATGCAAAGATGCATTGTTTGGCGCCACTGTGTAATAATCCTTAGGAATAAATCTACTTATCTTCAAACACATCTTTCCAAATTGAAAGATACTCGTTATCAACCAAACACGACATCCATAAATTATGATGAAACACACTTGAAATTATTTCTTACTCTATCGTTGGACATATCTTTCACATCTCCATTGATTGTTCTTTTCACACAACTTCGAGTCAGATAGCAACTGGTCCTCGATCGCTTTTTATCGCAGCATCCAATAACTCTTGTCTGCGACATTTTACATTGGACCAGTGAAGTTTCATCGAGACCACGCTCAGCTTCATATCACGACATACCATCCAATCATCCACCTTCTAAGATTTCTCGTTGTCAATGAAATCCGCCTCATGTGCTCCTCTGGTTCCTCTCAGTTGTCTATGTGGCAACCAGACTCGAACTTCAATTGGCATCCCTAGCCAACCCCTCTGATATGACGAAGCGCTAGTAAACAAGCTGGTGCCCTACGGTTAGTTTTAGAATACGGGTAGCGCAAGAGAAATTAGGGTCTTACGATTATCATCTACAGCTTCTGTCATTCCCATGCATCTGGCTATTGACGCGCTAATGGCCATGTTGTCGAACTGAAAACCGCAAATTTCTTCCAATTGCTAATAAAACAATATAAAAAATAGTAAATTATCGCGCTATCTGATAGAAAACCAATGATAGGATCCCAATATTGTTATTTAATGAAACAATATTAAAACAGCAAATTAGCCTACACAATTTTTGCTTTGCTGACGATGACAAGCGTTGCAATACATCCGTAAATATCCTCCCCCGGCGAATAACTCTGCACTAAAATTAAAACTTAAGACAATTAATAAATCAAATTAACGCGACTGAGGCTGGTAAGATGCTCTCTCGAGCCGTCAAGGAAAGACTTGCGTTTCTAGTTTATTGATCACAGCAAAGCCTCTTAAACTGTCAGTCACAAACTAGTATTATGACAGTGGTAATATAAATACTAATTATAAAATAATAATGATAATAATAATAATAATAATAATAATTGCTTTTTTTATTTTCGCTAAAATATAGCCTATGGCCTCGTGTGTGATTGTACCTCGAAACGCTATAGTTGGATACAGATGGAAAAGAGCTGGAAAACGATATTAACCTCACGCGACTCTCCAGAGATGGTCAAATTACCATGATTATTTTCATTAAACCCGAATTAGAAATGATCCATGAAGAGAAACATCGAAACGTAGGCGTATAGAAAATGATTTATCGCTGAAATAATAGTGCATAGTCTCATAGGTCTAAATCATTATTTTAATAACGTCATCGTTATCTTTCACGGTTGTAGTTCGAATTACCGTACTTTAATAAAAGCGATCTTTCCATCAAATTATTTTAAATTCATCGATTGTTCGATGTAATAAATTCTATTTATCCCTTATTCAGCCAAAAATTAATAACACAAAATTTAATATCACACCTCTGATTTGAATAGATGACAAAGAATGAGTCATTATACTGCTCTACAGTATTATAGTGTAATGTAGACCTAGGCGCTAAAGAAGTCGATTGAGTTGTGAATTAAGTAGAAGTTGGGGGTTAATAGAAGTTAGATAGGCTAGCCATATAATCAACACCTGGAATAGACTTTTGAGAATTCGTAAGCCATGTCTTGCTGCGCAGGAGAACAGTTCAAGTATCTGGTAATGATACTGAGAATCGAGCGATGTATGAGATCAGGCAATACGACCAGTTAGTCAATTGGAAAACCGAACTTTTCCAGCAGGGTTCGCCCTAAGACAGCGCAGACATCCACCCTTCTCTTTAGCTAATATTGGCAATAGGTGGTGCTGCTCGTAAGTTCGTGGGAGAGCCACGCCTTTCATGCACTGTTCGCCATGAGAGAGTTGAATGAACCCAGCCCACTGTCTATGATTGGCATTATCACTTTGATAGAGATCCACAATTAGATTCCAAAAACTTCCAATCAGAAGCCAATACGTAGCTCTTATCAAATCCACACAATATATAAATGAAAGGAGGAGATAGGAGGAGAGACAACAGACAGCGTAGTCGATGCTGTCGGTCGGTCGGACGTTGCAGATATATTGGTTTTGATAAACTGAGGTATGACTCGCCGAGGCTAACGTTCTCGTTCTGTAATATGCAGCTAAAGTATTAAAATAACCATGTTCAGTAGACATTCTTCTCAAGAAAGACACTGAAAGTCACAGTCACATACGAGCAATATGGGAAATAAAATATAAAAAATATTGTTATTGTAAGATTATAAACATTTTCATCGCTACTCATCGATGTGTGATGTCTTAGATAATTTTCTTGTGTGACATGAATTATTAGATTTCGTTTATGTTTATAGTTACAGGTTCTGCATCGATATGTGGCAAACATGGAAAACTCAGTTTCTGACGAATTTGTTGCTCATTGCAGCAATTGAATACATCGATCTACCCAAAGCAGGTGAGTTTTAGTTTCAGCTTCAAAAGTAATAATTGCAGCAGGTTATGAAATGCTTAAATCGACATAATTCCCTTACTTGTAGCAAAATTTTGACACTTCTCTAAACATTCTTTCATTCCAGGATGTGATTTGGTTGGGGCTGCAAGTGGTCTGCTCAGTCATGGAAAACATGGGTTGAGTAAACTCTTGGAGAAAAAGTTGAGTACGTCCTTCCAGAGATTTGATCCGGATGGAGATGGGGTATTAAGTCGGGAAGACTTTGTGGGCGTGGCAGAGAGATACGCTGACAAGGAAAAATTCGATCCAGTGGAAAAGGAGGCAGTCCGAAAGGCTTTCAGTGACGTTAGTATTTTTATTCTGGTGTTGTATCCATTGAATTTTTTATGTCTTGTATAAACAAATTATTGTAAGAAGCAATGTAGAACAGTGTTTACTGATAATTGTAGATTTATTCTTTAAGAGATTCTTCCTCATTTGTTTTAAAGTTTATTATAATAATATTATGCGTAGTGAATTTGTTAAAGCTAGTATTATTAAACTATTTAGTATTCCTAAACTATTTGTTACAATGACGACAAAAAATTGTGCGCGGAATTGAGAATAAATGGAGAGACATTATTTTAGCCAGATAATTCTCTGCTTTGAGACTACCTTATTATCATGACACCGGTCTTTGCCGACGTCTCCAGAGATTCGGTCGCAGAAATGCGAATTGTGAAAGATTGGGTAAAGCTACTTAACCGTCATGCAACCAATAAGTGTTACTCCTTAGTATGACCAAATGATGGAGTTCCATGGGATCCCAATATTCAAGACGCGTTCAGTGCTTTCTGATCTTCCAGAAACGTCACTTTATCTTGCTGTATACAAGTTCATTCATTCATTCATTCGGGAATTTATATAACGCCCCTTCAAGGAAACTACTTGTCATATCAAGTGGTAACAGTTCATCGTTTACCTGTGAACTGTATTGTACTGTATCTAACTGTATATAGTGCCTCTCGCAGTGCACACCAATCAGAGGCGCTTTGCATTGATGTGTATTGCTTATCATCTGATGGTCTGTTCTGACAAGACAAAATTAGTACTTTACCGAATGCCAAGATTGGAGAAGATGACCTCACCAATTGCTAAAATAAGCACGTCATGATCTGTGCTGAGTTCATCGTATCGTATCCAAAGATTTATATAGCGCCTCTCTCAGAATAACTATTCAGAGGCGCTCCCAGTACGAAACCCCGTAGGAACTATCAGAGACGGCTTGATGCCGACTGTGTTCACCACGCACAGGTCGGTTGCATAAAGCACGTTCATGAGCTGCCTTCTTATCGTTACCGCGTTGGCACAGTGAGCATCTTCGACATTTGGCCTTCGAGCTTTTGGAGATTGAAGACTAGTGTGGGTGACGGGGTTTAACATCTACACCACAGTTCTTCAACACAGCTTTGATTGGAGCATGGATTGTGTGAGTCAATACTCGTTGTTTCATGTGAGGTGTCACCAAGGCATATCCGAGCTCTGTCAAGAAGATATGTTGTCGCGTGTGCTCTTCGAAATCTCTCAGTCTGGGTTATTGCCAGCCACAGAATTTAAGAAGCAATGCCAGCGATGTCGAGGATGTGGAAACAGTGCCATGGGCCAACGTTTGATTTTTCTTCTTGTGGTATGCTGAAATCCCGCTTTTGGTTCCATTGTAATGAAGGATTACTTCCGGCTTGCTCGTCTGAGTATCAGTGGTGGCATCGTGGATGTACATGTAGCTAACACAACTTTGTCCGGCTTAGGAACAAACGATTCGAGAATAAGCTGGTCATGATATCCAAACAAAGATCTCAATTCCTGGCATCAGGAATATTTGGTGTGCTGCTACGAATTGTACCAAGATAATGTCGTTTGCTCTGCAAGTAGCTGCTCTGCAAGATCAACAGATGAAAAACGTAATCTGCCACCGCGTTCCTGACACTGGGCCACCGTGGTGATACCAGCTGTTTCACTACTCTTGCACCTTGTCCTGTCTCACGCTGAGTTACCTCCTGTCTGCCCAATATGAATGTTCGCAGTCAATGGACAAATAGCTATTGCACGCAAAAAACTATTACACACACATAACTATAAGATAGACCTACACATAAGCATTCCAAACTTATTACTCTTACACACAAAGCCATTAGACACACGCAAAGAGCTTCTCCAAACATAACTTAGAAGCTAGAAGTTCTGAGAGTTTACTGCCTTAGTAGAATATATCCCATATATATAATATAATTATATATAATATATGTTATATGTATATAATTATATTATATATATTTGGGCGTACATTCGTTTTGTAGGCCAGTATTGTTTTAAATACTCAAGTTGATTCACATCGTGTTTTTACAGCTTTTCACGCTTAACACAGCGGCAGCGGGAACAAACGGTTCCGATCGGATGACCGTAGACCTACTTATTGCATCTAGGAAGATGCAACGAGATAATCCTCAATATAAGAAGGTCATCGGTGATATCGTGCTTAGCTTAATAAATCCTATGAAAGTCGAGCAGAGAGGGTATTTGAATTACGGTGAGTATCGCAAAATCTTTGAAAATTTCGGCTTTGACGATGTCGTTTTCACGAAGGCAGGTTTCGGCTTGATTGATGCTAACCACGACGGAAAGGTCAGCGTTGCAGAGTGCGATGATGCTTTGTTTCGTTACATGAGTTCAGACGACGTACTCTCTACTGGGCTGTTAGGGCTTCTGCCTTAAGTTCTTCAATCTCTTAGCCATCCGGAGTCCAGATGCATCAATATATTCGTGCTTGCTCATTGTATGCTTTTCGCTGATCTATAATATTATGCTTCGATTTTCTGATCATAATTATTATTCTGCTTGTTTAGTAACACAAACAATTTAAACTCTGAAGACGGTCTTACATAAAAATAGAGAAAAAACGCTGTATCAATGTCAATGGCTTTTGTGTACTTTATCTTGCCGGACATGTACTTGTCTCAACAAATGTAACCAAGATAAGTTTCAGTCATTATAAGCTGCGGAGTTCACAACAAACGCTGAAGACGGGGTTGTGGGATTTATCCGTGTTATTGGTGCTGTTTAAGAATTTTCAGTTGAAATAAATTGTTTCGTTTCATTTACTTGCCTACCAAATTCCTTCCTTCTAAGCAAAGAAAGGTAATTGCGGCCTATAGTATACCTATGTATAGGTAAATAGTTTAGAGATCTTAGTTTCTTTTGATTGGGTAGAAACGGTTGTTGAATCCCCACACATTTGGTACAGACCCTCCGCGTCCCTTTGTGGTGGAACTTAGATGAGACGCTCGTGTCATTCGTTCGTTCGACGATCATCGTAGGATTGTGTGTCAGCAATGGACGAATTATTGACATCGCAGGACTTGCGATTTACTTCCCAGCTAGCATCAGTGTCAGATTCTACTCCTTGAAGAAAGAGATAAAGAGTAAGCATATAACTTGCCCATGGTCACTACACGGAGACAAACCCAAACCGCATAACCTTACTAGTTTTCTGTAAGTTGTTTTGCTTTTATTGATTCCAGTTATCAATAATGGTCCGCCTCCCTGGAAGAAACTCCCGCCAGTATTTAGAGAAATATCTGACCCATTCTACGAACTCACCAAAACCTCAGCTTTTGCTGTCTCCTCGCAGGTCTGTCACTAAAAATTGAAAACACTGTTTTACCCAATTGCTTTTCTGATTCCTCCTCCTGTTTCCCTCGCCTCTCTCGCTTTTCAACTCTAAACACCATCTACCGTAGTCGTCTGACTGTCAGCCTGCTTAAACCCATTTGGATCTTGACCTGGAACCGATTCTTTTCTTGTCAATTATGTTTCGACTTTCGACTAGGCGCCTGTGAATAAGCTGGTTCCCGCGACTTCGCTTTTGGGCGCTGTAGAAATCCCGAAATTGCGATTAGAATCATGATTACGACTACAAATGACAGTTAACATTACATAGCCTGAAGCAGAGAGCGCTCTTGGTTGGTATGCTCTTGATGAGGCGCTATATTTGATTTCCAGTTATAATTACAATTAAAGCGCAGAATCATAATCGAAAACTCCAAACTTCTAAAGCGCCATTCCAAAGCCAAGCGCAGGGCACCAGCTTATTCACGAGGACTGCGTCGAGTCAGAGGGGTTGCCCAACTTTTTAAGGGGTAGTCCGAAGGATGTCCGAGTCAACTGACAACTGACAACTTTTTATTTCCAGAAGCACAGTGCATATAACAATTAACAACAATTATAACTTGACTATTACATATCAGTGCATTGGCTAGGGAACAGGGAAGACCCAAAAGGGGCACAAGCCCCGCTTAATTAGGGTCACCTCTTTTAACAATAATCATTTATGGCTGGTTAGTCAGTTGAAAGAAAGAAAGGTTCAACTCAATAATGTTCTTAACTAAATAATAACATTGCAATTTACTAAGAAGCTCAATATCTAAACAATTCGATGAAACAGTGTTAAATGAAGTATGGTTAATCCTTCAAGTAACTATTCCACAGCTTCTTAAATTGGGTGTATGTGGGTGCATTCCGGTTGTTCTTTAATGAAACAATATTTAATCAATAAATTACATAAAAGAAATTTATCGCATGGCAATTAAAATACAGGCCTAGGCAAGTTTCTTTGTACGCAAAATATCTGTTACAAAATTCTTAGGCTACAAATAATTAGTATTAATTATAAAGAACGCGACTGAGGCTTTCTCGAGCTGTCAAGGACAGACTCGCATTTCGCCATTACTGACCACAAGCACGGTCTTTGATATCGTCAATCACAAACTACCTCTATTTTTAAAGGTTCTTTAGAGTAGTAGTAGTCAAAACAAGAGTTTGGGGCCAATCCTGGTGCTATATAGGCCCCTAAGTCATCTCCCAACCATGGAAAGTCCCGTGACCCTAGCGGTGGCATACCAGATTATTTCTAGAAGCAAATTGCAGCTTGGGGTCCAGACGAGCCAGTGTTAGTTTACGCGTTCGCAAACAAAAAGTCTGATTGCCTGAGAACTTTGTGTAGAAACTCAAAAAATTAAAATGTTAGGTACGTATTTGAACTGCTGCTTTCCATACCGTAGTATATAGCCTATTCGGAGATGCGGCTGCTGTATTATACAACTGAATTGAGACTGCATCCAACAGAGAAGTAAGCCTACAGTCTGCCCGCGTATGAGGCTGGTGTATACAGCTAAAATTAAAACTGCGTCAAATAATGAGATATTCATGGTTTGCATATTAAATTTTGTGTAGATTATTTGCACTATAAAGAATAATTTTGAGATATAAAACATTATGATTGCGTAATACTGCGTATTGTTCGTCAGAGCCTTACTCGTTTAGGCTATTTTTCCAAGACATCCTTCTAAGAAACACCATTCATATCGACACTCAATTCTTAATGAAGCTCGTAGATCGCACCAAAGCATACCACAAATCGAAGGCCAAGGTCCTCGCCAATATATAAAGCAAGACCAAAGCCCTTGCGAATAGGCTATACAAACCAAAGCCAGGGTTCTCGCGAATATACCGGTCAAAACCAAAGCCCACACCAAAATCAAGACCCCAGTAGATATACCAACCAGAACCATGGCCCTGTAACCCGAACCACCAGCAGTTCGACCAAGACCAGACAGATGTTCCAATTATAATTTAAAAAATAATAATAATAATAATTATAATAATAATAAATGATGATGATGATGATGATGATGATGATGATGATGATGATGATGATGATGATGATGATGATGATAATAATAATAATAATAATAACCGCACAGGACGAGAGTTCTTGCAGGAGCTGGGCCGTCGGATGAAGGAGGTAACGGGGACCTCCGCGAGACCACTCAACTGTTCCAGCGATTGTCCGTCTGCATGCAACGCTTTAACGCCGCGACCTTTAGGGGCTCCTTTATGCAACACGATGGAGACGAGAACCCGTAAAATTTAAAAAAATAAAAAAACTAATAAAATCCAGAAATATGAGGGGCTCCCGGATTCTTACATTTTTCAACCGGTGGCCATAGAGACCCTGGGCCCGCTCAGTCCTTCAGCTTCAACTTTCATAAGCGAAATTGGCAATCGCATCTGATCCATTACTGGCGACAGACCCTCCAGACATTTATCTCGTAATAATTATCTCTAAGTCCCTGTGGAATGAAGTACCTCAGGGCAAAATAATAATAATATTTTGTGCCTGAATTGGAGGAGACTTAACCGTTCCAGATCTTCATTTTTCTTTTTCCGGACAATTTTTGTATCACCTGAGGGATCATATCTACCTCAGGTAAAATAAATAAATAAATAAATAAATAAATAATAATAATAATAATAATAATAATAATAATAATAATAATAATAATAATAATAGTAGTAGTAATAATAATAATAATAATAATAATAATGATAATGATAATGATAATGATAACGCGGTGGCGTTCAGAGGCACTTTCGCCAGCCATAAAATAGATGAATAGGGCCATTCCGGATATTTTAGTTTCTAAAATAGTTAATATTCAAGTTCCTGAGGGATCCTGTATTCCTCGGGGCATAAAAAAATAATGATAATAATAATAATAATAATAATAATAACGACAATTTATATGGCGCGTTAACTCAGCCATGCTGATGCAAGGCGCATTGTTTGTCGCCAATGTGTTATATTCTCTGGGACAAAATCCACTTATCTTCGGACACATCTACTCATCATCGACTAAACAGCATATCCATAAATTATGATGAAACCCACTTTAAATTATTTCTTATATAACTATATCGTAGGACATATCTTTCACATCTCCATCGATTGTTCTTTTCACGCTACTGCAAATCAGATATAAACGGATCTTTAATTACATTACATCGCAGCATCCAGTAACTACTCTCTGCGACATTTTATATTAAACCATAAATCATTCGCTTCCTCGAAAATGTTTGAAGTTTTATCGAGACCACACTCAGCTTCATACCATCCAATCATCCGCCTTCTAAGATGTCTCGTCGTCAATGAAACCAGACTCAGCAGCTCCTCTGCCTACTTTCACTTGTCTATCTGGTAGAAAATGGACTCGAAACTTCACTTGGCGTCATTCGCAACCCCACTTATTTGACGGAGTGCTGGCTAATACGCCAGTGCCCTGCGTTTAGTTTTAGAATACGGGTAGCTCCATAGAAATTTGGATTTTACGACTGTCATCTGTATTTCTGTCATACCCATGCCCCTGGCACATGGACGAAAAACTGTCCGCTTTATCTACTAGAAAGCCGACGCAATTGTTACAATTGTAACAGATCTCAAGTCACATTCCTTGTGCTGTGTAACGTAAGCGCTGCATTTGACACTCTCGATAACTCTCTCTCCGCTCAGCTGCTCAAGCTGGGCTCATTGTTTATCGCTCGCGGATTGCCATCAGGACCCGGTAGCGTCGCACCTTTTCCGTCACTGGCCCTTCGACCTGGAATGGGCTCCCTACTGCACTCCGTCAAATACCTGCAAGCTGTTGTTGGGGAAGGGGAAAAACCTGGGAAGGGAAACGGTCATCGACCCGGGGAAAGTAAAGTTACATAGAGTAATTTAGAGACGTAAACTCATAGGAAAGTGATTACTTCTTCTATCATTTTAATTTTTACAGTTAATTTGTATATGTTTTGTTTTGCTGGCAGAAGAACAACTGCTTATTACCTTAACAAAATAGTTTCTTCATTGTCTCAAAACTCCTCGCCATAACTGACGAGGCATAACCTAACCATTCTCAAAACAACTCGTGACAATGTTTGGACAATGACAATGTTCACTCTGCTTCGTTTTTCACTGCACTTAAGACTGTCCTGTTTGACCGGCGTTTGGGCTGGGAGCGCTTCTGAGTAGGCATCCTTAAGGGGCGCTATATAAATTTGCAGAAATAAATAAAAAATAAATTGCTAATAACAGATTACTAAAATAGTAAATTTTCGCGTTATCTGATAGACAACCGATGATAGGATCCCAATTGTTATTTAACAAAACAATATTAAAACAGTAAATTGTGTATCATTGACGAAGAAGCGCATTGCAATACATCCGTAAATTCCCTCCCACAGCGAATAACTCTGCACCAAAATTGAAACTCAAGACAATAAATCAATCAAACGATCGCGACTGAGGCTGGTAAGATGCTTTGTCGAGTGGTCATGGAAAGACATGCGCTTCGAGTGTATTGATCACAGCAGAACCTCTGAAACTGTCAATCATAAACTACTATTAGATCTATAACAATGGTTATATAAATATCAATTATAGAATAATAATAACAATAACTATTATTATTTTTCCTAAAATATTGTCCATGGCCCCGTCTTCCACGATACCGTAGTATTGATTGTACCTCGAAACGCTATAGCATTAGACCTACAACGCTGGATACAGATGGAATGTAACGGGGAAAGGAAATTTACCCCACGTGACTCTCCAGAGATGGTAAAATTAGCATTATTATTTTAATTAGACCCGAATTAGTAAAGATCCATGGGGGTGACATCGAGGTGAAGGCGTAGAAAATGATTTATCGATGAAATAATATGCTTTGTCTCACAGGTCTAAAATAATTATTTTAATATCGCCATCGTTATCTTTCACGGTTGTAGTTCGAATTACTTTAATAAAAGCAATCTTTCCATCTATTTATTTTTAAATTCATCGATTGCTCCATACAATAAATTCTATGTAGCCGTATTCGGCCAAAATTAATAGCATAAATATAACACACTGTTGAATTGAAAAGATAAGGAAGGATGAGTCAGTAAACTGCTCTGCTGTATTACAGTGTACTGTATGTCTTGGCGCTATAGAAGTCGATTGAGTTGTGACGGAACTAGGAGACGTTAGGGCGCGCTTTAGATAGGCAACCCATATAGTTAACATCTGGAATATACTAGGGGGTCGTCCATTAATTATGTCAACAAATTTTAGGCAGTTTTGGACCCCTCCGCCCCTTGTCAACAACTGTCAAACATTGACAGCCCCCCTAAAACAATTATGTCAACAATCCCGAACCCCCCACCCCTACAAAAGTAACACAATGGCTCAATACATGTAGAATCATTTATTTTAAATGTACACTAAAAAATGCAATCTCAAATTTCAAAATATATGAGTTTAGTTTATTACCAGTTTTTAGTAGAATTAAACATCAAGCACTTTATACATTTTTAGCATAACTTAATGTTTTCGCTACCATTTTGAAGGGTCTGTGTTGATTCACTGGAAAAAAATGTGTTGACGTCAAATTGTACCGAACCCCCTCCCCCTTGTCAACAACCGTCAAACTTTTTCAAACCCCTACCCCTATTTTGTTGACATAATTAATGGAAGACCCTTAGAGAGAACTTCAGAAGCTCCGTCTAGATTAAAACGAGATCGGCTCGAATATATCGGAATGACACTGAAAAATCGAATGATGTATGAGAGCAGTCCAGTAAGTTAGTCCATTGGAAACAATGCCTTTCCGGCAGGGTTCGCCTCAAGACAGCGCAGAAACTGCAGCCCTCTCTTAGCTAATAATAATTGGCAATAGGTGGTGATGCTAGTCAGTTCGTGACAGAGCCACTCCTTTCAAGCTCCTTATGCCTTGAGTGCGCACAATAAACCCAGCCCACTGTCTATGATTGGCGTCATCACTTTGGAGATAGATCAACGTATGGATTCTAAAAATAAGGACCAATCAGAAGCCAATTCGTAGCTCTAAGCAAATGCACAGGCTTTAATATTATATGAAAGGACCAGATAGGAGCAGAGAGAACAGACAATTTATTCGGTGCAGTCAGTCAGACGTTACAGACATTGGTTTCGATAAACTAAGGTATCATTCGCGGAGGCTAACGTTCTCGTTCTGTAATATGCAGCTAAAGTATTATATTCGGTAAAATAAGCATGTTCAGTAGACTTACTTCTCAAGAAAGCCACTGAAAGTCACAGTATACAAGCAATATGGGAAATAAATATAACAAATATTGCCATTGTAAGATTAGAAACATTTTCATCGCTACTCATCGATGTGTGATGTCTTAGATAATTTCCTTGTGTGAAATGAATTTTTAGATTTCGTTTATGTTTATAGTTACTGGTCCTGCATCGATATGTGGCAGACATGGAAAACTCAGTTTCTGACGAATTTGTTGCTCATTGCAGCAATTGAATACATCGTTCTTCCCAAAGCAGGTGAATCTAAGTTTCGTTTTAAGGAATATTAATTGCAGTAGATTATGAAATGCTTACAATGACATCATTCCCTTTCTTGTAGCGAAATTTTGACACTTCTTTAAACATTCTCTCATTCCAGGATGTGATTTGGATGGGTCTGCAAGTGGAAAACATGGGTTGAGTAAATTCTTGGAGAAAAAGTTGAGTACGTCCTTCAGTAGATTTGATCTCGATGGAGATGGTGTAATCACTCGGGAAGAATATTTAGGCATGGGAGAGAGATTTGCTGACAAGGAAAAATTCGATCCAGTGGAAAAGGAGGCACTCCTAAAGAGTTTCAATGAGGTGAGTTTTTTTATTCTGGTGTCGTATGCATTCCATTGAAGTTTTTTATGTATTGTATAAGAAATTCATTTTGCGAACAAATGTAGAACAGTTTTTTTCTGATAATTGATTATTTTAGCTGTATTCTTTAAGATATTCTTCCACATTTGTTTTTAAAGTTATGATAATTATAAGTAGTGAATTTTTAAGGCTATTATTGTAAAACTATTTAGTATTCCTAAACTATTTGTTACAATGACAACATAAAATTGTGCGCGGAACTGAATTGTGGATTGTTTTTGTTTAATTGTCATAACACGTAGGCTAAATGTACAGCGCAGTGCGTTTGTCAGGCGCTTCATTAAAGAAAAGATTCATTATTATTATTATATTATTATTATTATTATTATTATATTCAGTCCTTATTATTATTATTATTATTATTATTATTATTATTATTATTATTATTATTATTATTATTATTATTATTATTATTATTATTATTATTATTATTATTATTATTATTATTATATCAAAATCTAGTGTAACTGGAAGGGCTATCCCTCTTCCATCTCGGGCATAGGGTCAACAAAAGAACCGGTGAAGGCCACAGCGTTAAAGCGCTGAATTGTCAACGACAGTCTTTGGAAGAGGAAGGTCGTCTCTCTGACGTCGTCCGTCGCCTTGGTCAGATGACGGCCCATCACTGTGATTAAGTCAAGGCCTCTTAAGTTAATGGGACCTAAAGTTTCCAGAGCCAGCGGGATGAAGTCATGTGTGTCAAGAAGGGTCTGGTATTTTTGATTTTTTCTGTTGTCAGCTATTTCAGCTGCTGCTCCTGCTGTCACGGCCGTTGCCTGCAGGTAGGAAGGCGCTAGCGTGTCGACCACCGTTGCATCCCACACGAGGTTTCGGCCCGCTCTCCATGGTATAAGCGTGGTGCCGTCCGGTCTCTTACCATCCGAGCGCAGCATGCCCCGTGGCTCCTTAACCGCTGGGAAACCGGCTTTGATAAGATTGCGATGGATCAGGTCGTTGATGGCGGCGTGTCTGGCCACTCGACCAAATCCCAGAGAGCAAGAGAGGCCGTGTGTTCCTCTAGCGGTAACCAGTGCGCCGCATGCGCAGACGTGAGGTTGGCATATGTTGGCCCCCAGACGAAGGCCAACCGCCACTCTGATGGCCTCATCGCTGAGCCTGAGGCCGCAGGATGTAATTGGCAGAGAATGCAGCCAATCGCTGGCATGCTGGAAGGACACGGCTTTCAAGCGCCTGTTCGCTCAGCTCTGTGGTGGAAAGGAGTAGTTCCGAATGCTCTCTTACAAGAATCGGGTTGTCCCATTTGGCTTGTATATTTGCTGGAGAATATTCCGTCAACGACAACCCAGTTATTGTCTGCCAGTGCGTGGATAGGTTCGTGTAATGCAAATCCGGTTGATTGTCCAGTACGCATAAGATGTTTGACTGGAGCTCGGAGGTGCCCGCGGCTGATGCTAGAAAAGCGGGAAGTGCCAGCGATGACGCCCTTCGAATGCCCAGTCCGCCTAACCCAATGGGTAAGGTAGATTGTTGCCATTGCATGTCTGTAAAGTCTATATTTAGGATGTTCTGAAGGCCCTTCCTCTGGATTTGATCATATGTTACCAATCCTGGGTGATTCGTGCATGGTGCGCATCTCAGAGTGTGGATTAATTTGGGAGTGCCCAGCGAGTATCTAAGAATCAGCAGGGCCTCCTGACGTGCTATTATGGTTAATCTAGCCAGAGCTTTGTCTAGCTCCTCCGCTCGTGATCCTAGGGCTTGTTTCAAGGCCGCGCCCGTGGACAACGGTGCTCCCAGCAGTGTTGCACAGTCTGGATCGGTGTATCCAAAATGTCTGAAAGATCTGTGTTTGGTCAATTGAGAGTCTTTAGCTATTAGTTCGCATTTCTCTCTGTTGAAAGTCAGGCCTAGACCTGCGCACTCCTCTTCTAGGGTCTCAATGTCTTCCGCTACTCCAGCCGTTAGTCCACCCAGAGAGATGTCATCGAGGTAGCCGAAGGCTAAGGGTGAAGATAGTTTGAGGAGTGTCGGTTGCAATGGCAAGCAGAATAGCAAAGGGCCCAATGGATCTCCCTGTTGTGGGCCAACTCCGGACTGTATGCTGTAGGTACCAAATTTCAACTGAGATTCCTCCGCGTAAGACAGATAACAGTATGGTGCAATTTCTGGAATTAATTCATTGATTGCGGACATCATTCGAGCTCGACAGAGACTGTTAAAAGCGTTGGAGATGTCTAGTTTCACGAGAATGCAGTCTTTGTCCATAGTTTCCAGGAAACGACGTGTGGCATGGACTGCTGCTTCCACTCCACCCGGTGTCCCCACTCCTACTTGTCCTACTTATTATTATTATTATTATTATTATTATTATTATTATTATTATTATTATTATTATTATTATTATTATTATTATTATTATTATTATTATTATTATGTTCTGGAGTTAGCGGTCCTCGTTCTCGGTCAACTGTGCAAATGTACCTCGAAAAGCAACAGCGTTATTATTATTATTATTATTATTATTATTATTATTATGACAAATTTATTTCTTTATAAAACCAACAAACTTATTACAGACTGATCAAAAATGGCTGTTTCAATAAGTTTAAAAGCCGTCATTCAGTCCTGGGCTACTGTTGTTGCAGTCCGCGGTGGCTAAAACAGACAGAGAGTTTCCAATCTGTAGGGCGACATTATTATTATTATTATTATTATTTATTATTATTATTATTTTTTGTGTGTGCCCTGAGGTACTTCATTCCCCAGGGTCTTAGAAATGATAAAAGTGTTAAAGTGTTATTATTATTATTATTATTATTATTATTATTATTATTATTATTATTATTATTATTATTATTATTATTATCATCATTATTATTATTATTATTATATATTATATTTACCAGACGACGCCCTACCAGATGCAACTCGAAGTGGTGTTCATTCATTATGAGAATTTATAAAGCGCCCCTTCAAGATACATACTTAGGAGCGCTCCTAGCCCAGCCACGACTAAAGAAAAAAGAATTGAGTGACTTATTAAACCCAGTTGGGTTGATCAAGAGTAATGAACGCAGCTTGGCCGAAGATTATTCCAGATGGAAGGGCCCACAACTGAGAAAGCTCGGCGCTGTCTGGTAGCCAAGTTGCCAACGGCCACCCAGCCAAATAACCTGTGTTTTGGAATGGTGTAAGAAAAGCCTATTAGAGGCCATCCAAGAGGAAAGAACATCAACAGTCAGGCACATCAGACTCAAAGCAGCAACTGCATCCGATGGACGGGTGTGGATGTAGGCATGCACGTCATCTGCAGAGTTGGTGCAAAGGCCCCTGAGATGCCAGCAGAAGATATAACAGAGCACCTAGGACAGAACCTTAGGGCGCACCAAAATGGGCAGGGACCCTAAGGGATCTGGATTAGCCAAGGACCACACAGTTAGTGCGTTCAGGAAGGAATGATCGGAGCCACTCAAAAGGCTGGTCAACCAACCCAAAGGAATTGGAGAGACGCTGCAGAAGGATGGAATAGTCCACAGAGTCAAAGGCATAGCTAACGTCGAAAAGAGATAAGAGAGTTTCGTTCATACTCAGGCTTCTGGATGGCTTGTTCGGGTTAGTTAATTACATGTAAATTTGAATAAAAAGTTTAAGTGGCTCCGTCCAAACATTCGAAGATCTTTACACGCATAGTGCACCCAAGGAATTGTGAGTTCTAATTTGTGAGATTCAAAAGCGCCTCGGTTGGTTTCGCTCTCCTCTACATGTTCGATTACAATTACAATGAGGCTGCAAGATAAAATATCTATCATATCTGAGGTCCAGATTCCATCATTCAGTCCAAAACAGACCTCAACATTTTGTTTTGTTTTGACTAAGCAGAATATCCTTTATAGGCAGCCCACAGAACGCGCAGATTGCAGTGTGGTACACCAGGTACACAGACAAAAATAGCTATTGCACACACAAAACTATTTACACCCATAATTATTGCATACACATAACCATTCCACACACATAACTATTAGGCAAGCATAACTATTGCACACTCATTACTATTGCACATATAATTATAGACATTGGACACACGTAATGAGCTTCTCTAAGACATTAACTAAGAAGCGAGAAATTTTGGGAGTTTATGCACACTACTGCCTCAGTGGAGTATATCAAATTTAATAATAATAATGATAGGCCTAATGATGAATGATAATAATAATAATAATAATAATAATAATAATAATAATAATAATAATAATAATAATAATAATAATAATAATAATAATAATAATAATAATAATAACGCGAAACTAAATACTTGCTCCAAAGTATTTCTCTAATCATACAACGCTGTTGCAATCTGCTAGCCTTCTGCCCGAGCCCGAGGAGTTCTAACCGTGCCAAACAATTAACAATTTTAATAATCTTGAAGTCCCTGAGGGATCGTGTTTACCTCGGGGCAATAAAAAAAATTATAATATCCCATAGAAATACATACATGGGCGTTCATTCGTTTTGTAGGCCAGTATTGCTTTAAATACCAGGTACTCACTTCGACTCATGACATGGTATTTTTTACAGCTTTACACTCTTAGCGCATCGGCAGCGGGTACAGAAGGTGTCAATAAGCTGACTGAAGATCTGCTGATTGAATCTATGAAGATGAACAAAGATAATCCTCAATATAAGAAGGTCGTCGGAGAGGTCGTTCTTAACTTATTCAATCCTATGAAACTCGAGCAGAAACACTATTTTAATTACAATGAGTATCGCAGAATCTTTGAAAGCCTTGGCTTTCGCGACGTCGCCTTCACGAAGGCAGGTTTCGACATGATTGATGCTAACAACGACAAAAAGGTCAGCTCTGCAGAGCTCTTTGATGCTACGGTTGCTTACATGACTTCAGAAGATATACTCTCAACTGCGCTGTTCGGGCTTCTGCCTTAAGTTCTTCAATCTCTTAGCCATCCGGATCCAGATGCAACAATATATTCGTACTTGCTTACTGCATGCTTTTGACTGATCTATAATGCTTCAATTTTCTGATTATTATTCTGCTTGCCTAGAAACACAAACAATTTAAACGCTGAGATTGTCTAATATAAAAATAGAGATAAACGCGGTGTCAATGTCAATGGCTTTTGTGGAGTTTATCTCACCGGACACGTACTTGTCTAAGAATTTTAATCATGCTAAATTTAAGTTAACATAAGCT
The DNA here is from genome assembly GCA_020284085.1 of Aporrectodea caliginosa. Classification (NCBI taxonomy): domain Eukaryota; kingdom Metazoa; phylum Annelida; class Clitellata; order Crassiclitellata; family Lumbricidae; genus Aporrectodea; species Aporrectodea caliginosa. The sequence continues at coordinate 70,589 of JACEVL010000804.1, read as the reverse complement.
ACTGAGTTCACAACAAACGATGAAGACGGTGTAGCGGGAAAGAGACTATCAGTGTCATTGACGCTGTTTTACGAATGTAAACGTGGTTATGACTTGTTTAAGAATTTTCAGTTGGAATAAATTGATTTGTTTTATTTATTGAGTTGTTTCCTTCTCTCGAAGCAAAGGAAGGTAATTGCGAACTAGTACCTATGTGTAGTTAAATAGTTTTGAAATCCTAGTTTCTTTTGATTTCATACAAACGGTTTTGTATTTCCACAATTTTGATGAAGGTCCTTTTGCAGTGGAACTTAGGTGAGGCGCTCATGTGCTTCGCTCGGACCTTGTCGTAGGTATCACCAAATAGAGTATCCGTCCTAAGACTACCCGGGGATGTATGAATCTATCCCCCGGATGGAATAAACCGGTTTAGAGTATCCGGAAGGGGTAAACCATTCACCATCGTCATACGCGTCACGAAAGCCAAGTCTAAATTCCAGTCAAAATCACAAAACGAAGTAAATTAATTTCATGTCGACGTACAAACTAAAGATACGCAACTTAAAATATTTTATGTGAACAATAAATCCAAACAGTACGACTGAATACAATTATAAACCGCCAAAAATGCAAACTAAACCTAATGATCCATTTCGCTAAGGGGGATACTCATGTATGGGAGATGCTCTATTTCGTGACACCGGCAATGGACGAATTGCAGGAGCTCGGCGTGGCCATGGCATCGCAGGACTTGCAATTTACTTCCCAGATAACATCGGTGTCTGTCTATGGAATTCGCTGCCGATTCCTTTGACTAATGTGACAACTTTAGCAATATTTAAAATGAAACTGAAACAGTGTCTTATTGAACTGGAATAAATAAATTATAATGGATGCAGAAAACCACTGAAGACACTATGGCTGCTACTGATGATCTGTTCTACCTATACTTAGAAAATTAAAAAAATGGGGCTCCGTGGCAGCGGAGCATTAGTGCTCCTTTAGGGATAACCCTTTGACACTAGGAAACCGATTGTCTTATGGTAGACAACTTTGCTGCATATATAATTGATAATTGGACCGAAGTGATTATGTACTGCTAGATTTGTTTTTGTGGAGAATTTGGTACTTTGTGTCAATAAAAGTGTTGAATTGAATTGAATTGTGTCATTACACGGAGTCAATCTCCCAGCCGCATGACTTTTCTAGTTGTCTGTACGTTGTTTTGCCGATTGATTCCAGTTATTAATAGTATTCCTACTCCCTGGAAAAACTATCGCCAGTATTTAGAGAAATATCTGCCCCATCCTACCAACTCACCAAAAGCTCACCTTTTGGCGTCTCCGCTCAGGTCTGTCACTAAAAACCGTTTCTCCACAAATCCTATCCTGATTCCTCCTCTCCCCTCGCCTCTCTCGTCCTATCAATTCTAAACACCATCTACCGTAGTCGTCTGACTGTCAGCCTGCTTAACCCATTTGGATCTTGACCTGGAACCGATTACTCCTCCTATCAATTATAATATTTGACTCGGCGCCTGTGAATAAGCTGGTTCCAGCGACTTCGCTTTTGGTTGAAATCCCGAGATTGCGATAAGAATCATGATTACGACCAAAGCTCGAGGGTACGTACCATACGTATTCTATTTTTTGAAAGGTACGTACGTATTTTAACGTACCCTATTTTAGGGTACGTAAACAATGCAAAAATACGTTAACCACGTCATTGCTTATTATAAGAATGTTCAATTTAATTTAAGCAATCAATCGCAACCCAGTATACAGCGTAGTAAATTGCTGCAATGCTATATTGTAGGTCTATGTTTATCCAGCATACATTGCACTTAATGCACTAAATAAATGTCAGTCAGTCGGCTCAGTTCTGCTGCAGCACTTCAAAGTCCAACTCCAAGCAAAAGGTTGAACAGTTGAACAACTGCTACGTGACTTAATGTAATGTAGCCTACACTAATCTGAACTGCTACTCCCAGAATCTGACTCGGAATCGTCAGTCTCACCGTCAGTGTCATCGGGCAATTTCCAAGGAGTGTATGGCTCTTCAGAGCAGACATCAGTAATCTTATCAATGAGCTTTGTGTTGGTGAGGATGAAGACTAGCTTTTCCAATGTGGTGGGTTTGAGACTGCAACGCCGCTTGCTCTGAACAAACCCGAACAAGCTCCTATTCCTCTCCGCCTCACTCGAGCTCGCTGTCTGGCTGAAAACTCGAACCGCAAAGCTTTGTAGCTCTGGGACGTTAGCTCCAAAGTTGACCCACCACTGGTATGCTGGCATGGTCGGAGCGTCAGATTATACGTAGGCTATGGGTCGCCGAGTAAACCATAAATAAAATTTTCGTGTATGATGCGTACCATACGCGTATTCTATTTTTTGAAAGGTACGTACGTATTTTAACGTATTCTATTTTAGGGTACGCGTACCCTCGAGCTCTGATTACGACTACAAATGACAGTTAACATCATAAGCCTTAATATAAGCAGAGAGCGCTCTTCATTGGTTTGCGATTGATGAGGGGCTATATTTAGTTTAATTTCCAGTTATAATTGCAATTATAATTAAAGGACACAAAAGTAATCATAATCGTAAACTCCAAACTTCTAAAGCGCCATTCCAAAGCCAAGCGCATGGCACCAGCTTATTCACGAGGACTGCGTCGAGTCAGAGAGGTTGTCCAACTAGTCCGAAGGAGGTCTGAGTCCGGTTGCCGTTAAGGTCGAGTATTGGAAGGTGGAGAATCAGATTATGTCAGCCTTGTCGGGGTATGAATTCTTGACTAGATGAGACCTCACTTTTGAGTTGATAGCCCAAGGGGTGATGGCTATAGGAGCCTGAAACAGATGAGCGTTGGTGAGGCAAATAATAATACGTACGACACTCATCTGGATTTCCCGTCATATTCAAGCACCTGTCGTTAGGCGTGCCAAAGCCGGTGTTCACACATGGAAAATCGAGGAAAATATACCATTTGTTCTGTAACCCTCGGGCTACCAAAAGGGGGGTGGTTATCACCGCCCCTACGTTTTTATGCATAATTTTTGTTCATATGGAATATAATTTTTACATTTTAGATAGCTGTAGCAGGTTCATTTGCGCACATTTTGAGGTAAACATCATGGTGGTATCTCACGCCGTTCAAAAGTTATACCCGATATACCCTAGGTACCAGAGGGGTGGATACCACCCTCCCCCTTGGTTTTTCGACTATAGCGTATTCATTTTTCTTCCTGGAAGAGAAATAAATATACCATTCTGTAGAGGGAATGCAGGGCTACATTTGCTTGCTTACTTTTTTGTCTTTTGAAAACTGGAAGTGAAAAAATAAATTATAATAAAAAAAATTCGCGTTATCTGTCTGAAAATGGCTGATGCAACATCACAACGTAAACCGATATTTCTACATACACTTTTGTCGACAGCTACAGATTTAGAACTTATATTAGCTGAAACAGATACTGAAGATGAAGTGAGAAGCCAGTTTACAGGAAGCTTTCGCACAAAACAACGGGAGTAACTTGCAAAAATGCAAGGACGACTGACATATTTTGACTGCCGTGAACAATAACGTAAAGTCTTGTTTCATGTTGCCTTTAGATTTCGCTACAACTAAACAGACTATGGACTAGTTTGTAGGCTATAGTTACAAATTATGTCTAAAATGTTCTTGGATACATAGATAAGTTTAAAAGCACACATAATCTTATATTTGTTTATCCAAAAAGTACAAATGTACACATTAATATAAAATATCGCTAATTATGGCGGTTCCGTTGTTAAAAGTGATGTAATTTCGAGGTGCATTCACATAATGTACAACAAAATATACCATTCTGTTCACAAATGAATGCTGAATCCATAGCTGTATAACAAGTTATGATATGTGAAACCAAACACGAAATCCAGGGGTGGTAAAAAAACCTCGCTAGCCTGAGGGTTAATGAGACAATATTGAAACAGTAAATTATATAATTGTTTTTATCGCATGGCAAATAATATACAGGCCTAAGTAAGTTTCCTAGTACGCAAAAAACCGTTACAAAATTCTTAGGGCTGTAAATAATTATAATGAACGCGACTGAGGTTTTCTCGAACTGTCAAGGAAAACACGCATTTCGCTATTATTGACCACAGCACGGTCTTTGATATCGTAAAATCACAAACTACCTCGGAGAGTAACTTTAGAGTAGCCTAGTAGTAGTCAGAACAAGAGTTTAGAGTCAATCCTGGATCTATAATTATGAGTTATCTCCCAGCCATGGAAAGTTCCACAACCCTAGCGGTGGCATACCAGATTATTTCTAGAAGCAAACTGCGCCTTAGGGTCCAGACCAGCAAGTGTTAGTTTACGCGTTCGCAAACACAAAGTCTGATTGCCTGAGAACATTTTAGAAACTCACAATATGAGTTTTTTAAAAACGTATTTGAACTGCGGCTTTCTATACCGTAGTATTCAGTGTCTGATGTAGGCCACAGCCTACTCGGAGATGCGTCTGCTGTATTATGCAGCTGAATTGATAATGCATCCAACAGAGAGGTAGGCATATGAGTCTGGTACGTGTATACAGACCAAATGAAAACCTCGTCAAAAAATGAGGGCATACATGATTAGCATAATTGTTTGTGTAGATTATTTGCACTATTATAGAGAATTATTTTGAGGTAGAAAAATATTATGAACACGTAGTTTTCGTTAGAGCTACTTCGTTGTTTTTCCAAGACATCCTTCTAAGAAACACCATCCACATCGACACTCAATTCTTCATGAAGCACGCAGAGCGCACCAAAACAGACCACAAATCTATGACCAAGGCCTTCGCCAACATACCAAGCAAGACCAAGGCCCTTGTTGATATATATATATCAACCAAGACCAAAGCCCTTGCGAATATACAACCAAAACCAGAGTCCTCGCGAATATACCGGTCAAAACCAAAGCCCACGCCAAAATCAAGGTCCCAGTCGATATACCACCCAAGTCCAAGATCCTCGACGATGTTTGGAACAAGATCTACATCAATTTGCCAGTGGGCACTCCAACCCGAACCACCAGCAGTTTGACCAAGACCAGTCAGATGTTCCAATTCCAGCCTAATTGCACGGCCAACCCAAAAACCTATAATTATTTGGAGAAAAGATATAGCTAATTTGCAAGACCAACCAAATCTTCCATTATGAGAAAAGACAGACGAAGAGATACAATGTATAACTATTTTCAACACTAGACGAAAATATTTAGTGTAGATAGAGAGATAGCAGTACAATCAATATTCGAAAGTATGAGCATGCGATTCAACAAGTCGCACTTTTGCCAGCATTCTCCACACCATCGCATTACCACAATAGCGGAGCCACAGCCGACAGCACAATTCGCGCCACAGTCGCAAGAATCGAAGAAAACACGGTCAAGACAAAGTGGCTGGAATTCTATGGAGACGAAGCAGAGACGGACGTTAAAGAAATCCCTATAGCGACGTGTGTTTATTTACGTTAGCTGAGTATGTCAAAGCTATGAAATGGAGTTACAGGTCCTGTTCCTGAGAGACAGACAGAGAAAGACAGAGAAAGCGGCAGACAGAGAGAGGCGAGAGAGAGAGAGAGAGAACTAGAGAGAGCGAAAGAAAGAAAAAAAGACAAACAGACTTGACGTCTGTCTCTATAGAAAGAGAGAAAGAGATAGACTGAGACAGACAGACAGACACAGACAGGCAGACAGATAAAACGAGAGAAAAAGAGAGACTGAGAGAGAGCGGGTAGAGGGAGAGAGAAAGAGAGAGAGAGAGAGAGAGAGAGTGAGAGAGAGAGAGAGAGAGAGAGAGAGAGAGAGAGACAGAGAGAGAGACAGAGAGAGAGAGAGAGAGAGAGAGAGAGAGAGAGAGAGAGAGAGAGAGAGAGAGAGAGAGAGAACGGAATCCGCCTTTACACTTGTGCAGAGAGAGATGCTAAGGCGGATTCCGTTTGGGAGATAAAACTTGAAAGGGAAGAATATGGTGGATCTTTGCGTGAAGTATAATTGAAGAGGTCAGACTTGAGTTTGGATTGGAATACTTGTGGGGTTGACGATAGAGGACGGTGGGATGTAAAAGACGATATTTACAAACACCACAGAAATCAAAATAATTATAGGCCTCGAAACTATAATCACGCCGATCGTACCAAAGTTGATCTATAGACCCTTACCTTCAATTGGTAGGCTACTGAAAAAGAAACTTTTACATCATTTCGAAATGACTTGAGAAAATGTACAAGGACGGCTGATTACTGGAACCACGTTACTGAACACTTTACCAGTGAAGACACTGGCTCGGTTCGGGAGTTCCTCTGTTTTCGAGTGGCGCTATATAAATACTCAATTACGATTACGATAACTAGAACGTTAGCCTAGTCTGCCCAAACCAATGTCTGTAGTCTCTCACTTGTCTGTAGTCTCTCCCTTTCCATCTGGCATCGAACTTATTACTATTTCCCGAAGTTACAATGTAGGCCTAGGCTGTGCTGTGTTGCTACGAGATAAACTTTGGTTTCAGATTGGTCCTTGTCTTTTAACTTCTAATATAGACTCTCCAAAAGTAGTGATGCCAATCTTAGCTAGAGGGCAGCATGTAGTGTCAATCTTAATAAAATACAGCCCGTAAAAACAAAGTTTTTTACTATATCCATCTAGTATCCTATAATGCGTCTTATGAAGCAGTTACAAATATCCTCTACAAATATATAGTCCGCGTTCATTTTACAACATAGCGTCCGTTTAATGATGCAGCGCGCCCGTTTCTGTTGCGGCCAATGGCAACGCTGGCCAATGGCAACGCTGCATATCGGAAAAGGGGATTCCCCGATTCGAAAAGTTGAGTCCCCGATTCTATAAGCTAGCCTTTTTGGGGGAGCTGACATTTTGATAGAATGAAGTGTCTGCGAGGGCGAGTCTATCTGCCAAGTTTCATGACGATTGAATGATTGTAAGTGATCGAATTAGTCGTCGCAAGATTTGACTTTTTAGCCTGTGGCTCAAGCAAGCAAGCAATCAAGCAAGCAAGCAAGCAATCAAGCAAGCAAGATTCCCGCAAGTTAAACTAGATGGATAAAAAGAGGTCTGGGTGATCATAATTGCAATTGCAATGTCATCCGTTTAAATACTCATATCGCCATTCGAAATGCATTATTATAATTATTATTATTATTATTATTATTATTATTATTATTATTATTATTATTATTATTATTATTATTATTATTATTATTATTATTAATTATTATTATTATTGTCTGAAAAGTCATTTCAGCAGATCTCAGAGAGCGTTGGCAATGTTCCGGCGAGGCAGATGGCATTCTCCCGTTGCAGAGCTACTGAGATACGCTGGAACAAGTACGATGTCTCCAGTGGATCGTGCGTTGCGTCCGTTATCCGGCTTCCCAACTCTAATATGAATTACAGACCTTCGCTGCTCCAAGCGCCGCCGGTTTCCATGGCGACAGCTACAAAGTCATGGCTGGTAGTAATTGTAGAGTATTTCAACCTCTTTGACACAGTGGCGCGTTCTGCGGCTTCGCCAGCTCCAATAGATGTATAAGGAAGATGAGACGTGGCGTAGGTGTCGGACACTGTCACATTCCATGCCAGGAATCGTCCACGTGACCAAGGGATCAGAATAGCACCGTCTGGCCGTTTCCCATCTTCTCTTGAGAGGCCGAGAGGTTCTTTCTGATTATTATTATAATTATTATTATTATTTTTATTATTATAATTATTATAACAATATTTATTTATTTATTATAATTGTTATTATTATTAATAATAAATAATTATTAATAAATAGTTATTAATTATTATTATTATTATTATTATTATTATTTATTATTATTATTTATTATGATTATTATTATTACTATTATTATTATTATTATTATTATTATTATTATTATTATTATTATTATTATTATTATTATTATTATTATTATTATTATTATTATGAGAAGAGACAGTTAACATAATTATTATTATTATTATTATTAATTAAAATAACTCAGCCATGCTGTTACAAGGTCGCATTGTTTGGCGCCAATGTGTAATATTCGCTGGGACAAGATCCATTTATCTTCAGACACATCTAGCATACTCATCATCGAGATGAAACGCACTTGAATAATTATTATTTCGTATGTCACTCTATTGTTGGACATGCATTGTAGCATTCACGTCTCCATCCATTGTAGTTTTCACGCTAATTCGAGTCAGATATCAACGGATCTTTAATCACTTACATAGCGACATCAAATAAGTCCTTTTTGCGACATTTTACATTGAACCATAAATCATTCGCTGCCTTGAAAATATTTGAAGTTTCATCGATACCACACTCGTGGCTTGATGCCACGTCCTTCCATCCAATCATCCAGCATCTAAGATTTCTCGTCGTCAATGAAACCCGCCTCAGTAGTTCCTCTTACTTGTCTATCTGGTAGAGAAAACTCGAAATTTCACTTTGGCATCTCTGGACAACCCCTCTGATATGACGCAGCACTGGCATACACGCTGGTGCCCTGCGTTTAGTTTAGGAATGATGGTATGCGCTGTATAAATTTGGATATTCCGATTACCAGTTGTATTTCTTTCATACCCATTCACCTGGCCATGAACGCAATACTGGCTGCGTTATCTGATAGAAAACCTACGCTAAGGTTCCAATTTTTATTTATTAAAACAATATTAAAACAGTAAATTACATAATTTATGTTTCATTGACGAAGAAACGCGCTGCAATACATCCGAAAATTTCCGAAAACTCTCCACCGAAACTAAAACTCAATAAATCAGAGACAATAAATCAATCAAACGAACGCGACTGAGGCTGGTGAGATGCTTTCTCGAGCTGTCAAGGCAAGACTTGTGTTTCGACTCTTTCGAGTTTATTGATCACAGCAAAGCCTCTGAAACTGTCAATCACAAACTACTGTTATGACAGTGGTTGTATAATTACTAATTATAAAATAATAATAATAACTATTATTATTTTTCCGAAAATATAGCCTAAGGCAGAGGTTTTCAAACTGTGGTACGCGTACCCCTGGGAGTACGCCAGGTGTCGCTAAGGGGTACGCGAAAATGTCAAAAAATTAAAATATTCTATAAGTTTATGGACTTCATGTCCATCTTTCTTTTATTAGCTATTCTACGTCCACCGTTCGCTTATTTTCTGTACATTTCAATGAGTTTATGCCATCGGATGTAGTGTTGCCGGCTGATTTTTCAGTCCAGGAAAGAGACCAGTTTGTTGAACTATCATGTTATGGTGGATTGAAGAACGAATTCAAGAAAGACATGTGTGATTTTTGGCTGAAACGAAGAGCTGAATATAAATTAATTTTTTTAAAGAGCTTTATAATTTTTGATTCCTTTCAGCACGTCATATCTGGGTGAAACAAATTTTTCAGCTATGCTTGCGATTAAAAACAAATACAGAACAAAGCTTGAACTCGAACCAGAGTTGCGTTTGAAATTGACAAATATTAAACCAGATATTGTAAATCTGTACTTGTCAAAACAAGCCCACTGCTCACATTAACACTTTCTAATAGTGATTTTATTTTTCCGTTTTGTTTAAATTTAAAATTATACTTTTAAAATTTTCTATATATAGGCTAACTAATACCGTACCCGGTTTGCAACAATGATTAAAAGGAGTTGTTAATTGCAAGGGGACTTCACGCTCGATTTTTTTTTTTTGATTTGACCTTGTTGGGGGTACGCCAAAACTCAAATTTTTTACCAGGGGTACAATAAAAATAAAGTTTGAAAACCGCTGGTCTAAATCATTATTTTAATATCACCATCGTTATCCTTCACGGTTGTTCAAATTACTTTAATAAAAGCAATCTTTACATCTAATTTTTTTGCATTCATCGATTGTTCGATGCAATAAATTCTATGTAGCCTTATTCAGCCAATATTAATAACACAAATATCACTCCTCTGAATAGAAATTAATAGCGAAGAAAGTAATTGTACTGCTCTGTTGTATTATAATGTACTGTAGGCATAGGCGCTATAGAAGTTGATTAATATGTGACTCAGTTGGGGGCGTGCCGTTAGATGCTGAATACCGAGTGAGGTGTGACAGCAGGCAATGCATCCAGTTAGTCCATTGGAAAACCACGCTTTTCCGGCAGGGTTTGCTCTAAGACAGCGCAGAAAATCCAGCCTTCTACCGTTTGTAGCTAATATTGGAAATAGGTGGTGCTGCTAGTCATTTCTTGGGAGAGCCACGCCTTTCAAGCACACTATGCCTTGAGAGTTCACCCAGTCCACTGTCTATGATTGGTGTCATCACTTTGGAGATAGATCAACGTATGGAGTCCATAAAGAACAACCAATCAGAAGCCAATTCGTAGCTCTAAGCAAATTCACACACTATAAATGAAAGGACGAGATAGGTGGAGAGACAACAGACAGCTTATTCGGTGCAGTCGGTCAGACGTTGTAGATATTGGTTTTGAACTTTGGCTAAGCTAAGGTATGACTCGCCGAGGCTAACGTTCTCGTTCTGTAATATGCAGCTAAAGTATTATATTCAGTAAAATTCCATGTTCAGTAGACTTTCTTCTCAAGAAAGACACTCAAAGTCACAGTATAGGCTACGAGCAATATGTAAAATAATAGATAAAAAATATTGTCATTGCAAGATTAGAAACATTTTCATCGCAACTCATCGATCTCTTGTAATCGTAGATAATTTCCTTGTGTGAAATTAATTATTATATTTCGTTTATGTTTATAGTTATAGGTCCTGCATCGATATGTGGCAGACATGGAAAACTCAGTTTCTGACGAATTTGTTGCTCATTGCAGCAATTGAATACATCGGTCTACCCAAAGCAGGTGAGTTTTAGTTTCAGCTTCAAAAGTAATAATTGCAGCAGGTTATGAATTGCGTGCAACCTCATCATTCTCTTTATTGTCGCGAAATTTTGACACTAAACATTCCTTCATTCCAGGATGTGATTTTGTTGGATCTGCAGGTGGTCTGCCCAACACTGCAGATCTTGGGGTGAGTAAACTCTTGGAGCAAAAGTTGAGAACGGTCTTCCGTAAATATGATCAGGACGGAGATCACGTAATAACTCGGGCAGAATTCGAGGGCGTGGCAGAGAAATTTGCTGACAAGGAACATTTCGATCCAGTGGAAAAGGAGGCATTCCGAAAGGCTTTCAGTGACGTGAGTATTTTTTTATTCTGGTGTCGTATGCATTCCATCGAATATTTATGTATTGTATAAAAACATTATTGTACAAAGCAATGTTGGAGAGTGTTTTTGATAATTATTGTAGATTTATTCTTTAAGAGATTCTTCCACATTCGTTATAAAGTTAACGATAATAATATTATAGGTAGTGAATTTATAGCTATTATTGTAAAACTATTAAGTATTTCTGAACTATTTGCTAAAATGACGACAAAACATTGTGCACGGAACTGAAAATAAACGGAGAAACATCAGTGAGTGAGATACTTCTCTGCTTTATAAATCACGACACCGGTCTTTGCCGACTCCTGCAGAGACCTGGAGTCGGTCGCAAAAACGCGAACTGTCGAAGATTTGGTAGGACAACAGAGACTACAGAGTGACGGTATTCGCTCTGGGAAACGCCGATTGTTCCACTATAGTTGATCGACTAGATGCGGTACCAGACGAGACGCTGCCAGATGCAACCGTAAGTGGTGTCCTGTCGGGTAAACGACCCGTCGCTCATTAATGGTGACAACTGATGGCGATACGCCCTTCTTCCCTTCTTCAAAGCAGTTCCTAAACTATTTTGCTTCGTTCATGCTGAGGCTCCTGGATGGCTTGTTCGGGTTTCTTAATTAACTTGATGAACGTCTAAGTGGCTTAATCCAAACATTCAAAAATCTTCAAAAGCATAGTGTACCCAACGAATTTGTGAGATTTACTGAGCGTCTCTGTTTTTTTTGGCTCTCTGCTAGCAGCGCTATATAAATGTTCGATTATAATAACAATCAGGCCGCAGATACGAATCTATCATATCTGATGTCCAGCTTCCATCATTCAGACAACAACTGACCTCAACGTTGTGTTTTGTTTAGACTAAGCAGCATATCCTTCAGACAGCCAACAAAACGCGCAGATTGCAGTGTGGTATACAGACAAATAGTTAATATTTCAAACACAAAACTATTACGCATATAAGTTGTATAACTATTACATACACATAACCATTCCACACACATTACTATTAGAACAAACGTAACTATGAGACTCATAGCACGCCTTCCTCGGTTCTCCCATATTTCAGATTATATGACTGAAGTGCTACACTGGCTCCCAATCACTTCACGTATCCATTATAAGATCCTCCTCTTGGTCTCCAAATCTCAACTTGGCCTTGCACCAAAATATCTCACGGACTTTATGCATAAGCCTCTCTCTGCAACATCTGCTCGCCCTTTGCGCTCTACTGATCGTCTGGACCTCTTTGTCCCTCGTGTTAAATCTGCCTTGGCTCAATGCCGGGCATTTGCTGTGACAGGTCCCTCCACTTGGAATGGCCTCCCCCCTTTTCTACGGGCTAAGCTCATGTCTGGGATTTCTCACGCATCCTCTCGCTCTCTTAAGGCGTTTCTTTTCCCCCGGGGCTTCCGCGCTGAAAGCGCCTCTGAATAGTCTATGCTGCGAGAGGCGCTCTACAAATATTTAGATACGATACGATACGATACGATGAGACACTCATAACTATTACTCACACATAACCGTTAGACATATGCAATGAGCCTTTCTAAATAGCCTATTAAACTAAGAAGCAAGAAATGCTGGAGTTTGTGCACGCTATTGCTTCAGTAGAGTATATCCCATATATATATATATATATATATATATAATTATGTTTGGGCGTTCGTTCGTTTTGTAGGCCAGTGTTGCTTTAAATACTCACATGGAATCACATCGTGTTTCTTTACAGCTTTTCACGCTTAACATAGAGGCAGCGGGAACACAAGGTGACGTTCCGCTGACCGAAGATCTGTTCATTGCATCTAGGAAGATGCAAAAAGATAATGCTCAATATAGGAAGGCCATGGGTGATGTCGTGCTTAGCTTCTCAAAACCTATGAATGTCCAGCATAAAGGCTTTTTTAATTACGGTGAGTATCGTAGAATCTTTGAAAGTTTCGGCTTTGGCGATGTCGCTTTCGCGAAGGCAGGTTACGGCTTGGTTGATGCTAACCACGACGGAAAGGTCAGCGTAGAAGAGTTCTTTGACGGCGTGATTGATTACATGAGCTCAGATGATGAAAGCTCTACTGCGGTGTTCGGGCTTCTGCCTTAAGTTCTTCAATCTCTCAGCCATCCGGAATCCAGATGCAACAATATATTCGTGCTTGCTTACTGTATGCTTTTTTCTGATCAATAATTATATATATAAATATAATAAGAGGGAGGGGAAGACCGAGGCAGATGATGCTGGGATGGATGGCCGACGGATACAGCGAATTAAAGGAAAAAGCACAGCACAGAGAAGAGTGGCGTCATTGGAAGTTGGAACCTGCCGAAGGGCAGAGAACTTAAAGAGAAGAATTATTATGCTTCGATTCTATGATCATATTATTCTGCTTGTCTAATTACACAAAACATTTAAACGCTGAAGACTGTCTTACTTAAAAAGTAGAGAAAAACGTTGTATCAATGTCAATGGCTTTTGTGGACGTTATCTCGCCGGACACCTACTTGTCTAAGAATTTGTATGCACGGAGTTCACAGCAAACGCTTAAGACGGTGTAGCGAGAAAGAGATCATCCGTGTAATTGATGTTGTTTTATTAATGCAAACGTAGTTGGGACTTGTTTAAGAATTTTTAGTTCGAATAAATTGCTTCGTTTCATTTATTTGAACTCGTATAGGCCTACCAAATTCCTTTCCCTCAATGATATCTGCTGGGACTAAAACTAATCCTCTAGATTGCGAACTAATGTGCAGGTAAGCAGTTGTGAAAACTTAGGTTCCTTTAATTTTATTGAATTCACAATAATATCTGCTGGGGCTTAAACTACTCCTCTAGATTAAAACGCCTCGAGACTCTGCATAAACGTGCAATACGTGTGACTTTGTTTGCTAGAACTCTCTGAACGTACTAAATCAATTTTTGAGGAACACCATATATTAAAATTGAGTAATATTACAAAATACCAAATTGAACTATTCATGTACAGCTATCATTATGGACTTCTTCCATCACTGTTTGATAAATGCTTCTTTAAGGGTGGAGCTTTCCATGGTCATGATACTTGAGCATCGTATAAATACTGAACCCCAGGGGCACGAACTATGACAAAAGCAGTTCTCAATTAAATGCTCCGGTCCACCACTTTGGAACTCTCTTCTTTTCAATTAAAAAAAATTTATATTACATTTGGTTCACTTTAAAGCTGAACTGAAAAATTATCTAAATTAAATATGCTTCGATTGATTGTTGTATTTTAAGATCGTTTATATTACAACTGTGGACGTTATAATCTGTTTGGTTTTTTCTTTGTTTTTCTTTAATTTTCTTCTGCATTGTTTTGCTATAATAATTGCTTCAGTTGTTTGGCTATGGTCTAGATTCTAACAATCGCATCAGGTTTGAAAATTACTGTATCATCACTCAGCTTGATTCTTGCTGTAAGTTTCTATTCTGTTGTTGAATCAATAAATGGCTTGCTTGATCAAGTGATTGGGTTTGATTGAATTCACAATATCTGTCGGCAATGTTGATAAATGTTGATAAATGGTTCTCTCCGCTCCTCTAAGCAAGCTGAGCTTCTTGTTCCCCGACCACGGACATCTATAATTATGCAGCGCCATACCTTTTCTATTGCTGGACCTGCAATCTGGAATGGGCTCCCTGTGGATCTACGCCTAATGCCTAGTCTCCTTGCGTCCACGTTCTTCTCTAACCTCAAGAACCGTTACCCGTACCCGTACCCGACCCGTACTCAAAATTACTACCCGACCCTACCTGTACCCGCGGGTATACCCGTACCCGTAAAGTACCCGTCACGTCATTAGCACGCCTTCCCATAGTCCCTGTCCCTACCAGGCCAATAGGCTTACAACTTAGCATGATGTAGTAGTAGTAGTAGTAGTAGTAGTAGTAGTAGTAGTAGTAGTAGTAGTAGTAGTAGTAGTAGTAGTAGTAGTAGTAGTAGTAGTAGTAGTAGTAGTAGTAGTAGTAGTAGTAGTAGTAGTAATAATAATAATAATAATAATAATAATAATAATAATAATAATAAAATAAATAGGATAATGATGATGATGACAGTAGTGGTAGTAGTAGTAGTAGCAGTAGTTGTTGTTGTTGTAGTTGTTGCAGTTGTTGTAATAGTTGTAGTAGCAGTAGCAGAAGTAGTAGTAGTAGTTAAGGCGTTTTGCGGGCGGCAGCTCGTCTAATTGGTGGTGTCCCTAAGTTTGGCCACATCTCTGCATTTATGCGTGATGTCCTCCACTGGCTCCCGGTCCAGCAGCACATCCATTATAGGGTCTCCTCCATTGTCTGGCACTGTGTTCTGGGCAGATCACCTGTCTATCTCCGGGAGCTCTTCACTTTAATCTCGGCATGTTCTGGTCGCCGATCTCTGCGCTCGGCCTCTAGAAGTGACTTCATAGTTTCGCATGCTCGCTACTAGACAGCGTCGAGCTTTCTCGATCGTTGGTCTTTCTTTTTGGAATAGCCTCCCCTCTGACCTTCGTTCTCTCCCACGAGACCTCTCTGAATCTTTCTATAGACTACTTAAGACCTTCCTCTTTGACCGGGCCTGGGTCGGGAGCGCCTTTGAGTAGTTATCTTGAAGGGCGCTATATAAATTCCATAGATAGATAGATAGATAGATAGATAGATAGATAGATAGATAGATAGATAGATAGATAGATAGATAGATAGATAGATAGATAGATAGATAGATAGATAGATAGATAGATAGATAGATAGATAGATAGATAGATAGATAGATAGACAGATAGATAGATAGTAGTAGTAGTAGTAGCAGTAGTAGTAGCAGCAGCAGCAGCAGCAGTTATTGTAGTAGTAATAATAAGAGGCAGTCATTAGTCAACTTATAAAACTTGTCACATGCAACTCAATGTTGTGCTGTCTCAATTGCATGGTACATTTTATATCCGTGGTCTATATACCGCCACATAGACCACTAAAAAACTGTTAATAGTACGTTGCAGACCCGGTCAGGTCCATTGTGCGCCTACATTCCATATTATATGTAACGGTGACATTGTAACCCTAAAACTTCACGTCGGTACGGGTAAAACCGGGTATACCCGTACCCGTGATGACCCTACCCGTACCCGACCCGACCCGTGAAACGCGTACCCGACCCGTACCCGACCCGCGGGTACGGGTCGGGTACGGGTAAACCCGCGGGAATGGGCTCCCTGTGGATCTACGCCTAATGCCTAGTCTCCTTGCGTCCACGTTCTTCTCTAACCTCAAGACTGTTCTCTTTAGCCAAGGTTGAGTCGGGAGCACTTCTGAGTAGATAATCTTGAATGGGCGCTATATTAATCAGTGAAATGAATGAATGAATAGATACCCCACGTCCCTTTGTGATGGAACTTAGGTGAGACGCTCATGTCTTTCCCTCGGCCCTTGTCGTAGGTCTTGTGCCGGTAATGTACGAATTGCTGCAAGAACCTGGGCACGCGGCAATGGCATCCCATGACTTGCAATTTACCTCCAGCTCAAAGCGGTGTCAAATTCAATTGCCTGACGACAGAGAACAATAGACCATGCAAACAACTTGCTTAGGGTCATTACACGGAGTCAAATCCCAACCGCATGACTTTTCTAGTTTCCTGCAAATTGTTTGATTATAAATGATTGATTCCAGTTATTAATAATGTTTCGCCTTTATGGAGAAAACCCCCGCCAGCATTACGACAAATATCTGATCCATCCTACGAACTTACCAAGACCTCACCTTTAGGTGTCTCCCCATTGGTCTGTAACTAAAAACTGAAAACAAATCCTATCCTGATTCCTCCTCTTCCCCTCGCCTCTCCCGCCCTTTCAATTCTAAACACCATCTACCTTAGTTGGGTATCCGGACAATTCCCCCCGGACAATTCCCCAGGACAATTCCCCCCCGCCATTTCCCCCTGGACTTACTCAAACGACAACTTCTATGTTAATATAGCAACAGATTGGATAAACAACCAAGCTTACTTAATTACTGATTAGTCACTTTGATAATTCAATTAAAGGTTTTGATATTTACTCAATCTGTTGCTATATAATCTGACACGAATTTTGATA
The DNA here is from genome assembly GCA_020284085.1 of Aporrectodea caliginosa. Classification (NCBI taxonomy): domain Eukaryota; kingdom Metazoa; phylum Annelida; class Clitellata; order Crassiclitellata; family Lumbricidae; genus Aporrectodea; species Aporrectodea caliginosa. The sequence goes on along the minus strand of JACEVL010000804.1, from coordinate 53,286 downwards.
AAAATGTAGTTGGAAGAAAACCCAGAGAGATGGAGGTGGAAACTGTAGCTAGTGAACGTGGCAAAAACAAAGTTATATTATAATATTAAATGGTTTTACTTATGTTAAACAAAAGAAATTGGCAAATAACGTCATTAGTTATGAGTGCGAACGTCGTAGAGGTGCAGGGACAAATTTAAGTGAGTGTAAAGCAAAGGTCAAATTAAATGAAGATCTATCAGTTGTTAGATACTAGCATGAACACACTAGACTGGTCCACAAAATTAAAAGTTGGAAATACATTGCTCCACAAGGCTGCCCTTGTTACACATGAAAACATGAGTCTGTATGCAAAATTTTGGAAAGATTTGATTATATTTAGAGGTCGCTATGTTTTTCGACTTTTTGCTACATAGTATGAACTTGTCAAAAACATGTATAATTTTGATTTTTTTTCAAATCGGTTATAAATTATTTTCAAGTCAGTTATTATTTTGAAAAATAAACAGCCCAATATAGAAATATATACTGCAGTGTTACTGCTTAGTCAGGATGCATTACGTTTGTAATAAAATATAATTTTGGATAATTAAAGAAATAATCCAGTCTGCATAAATCCCGTCATTGAAGTGCTGGAAACCCGCAACCTACTATTATTTTATTTTGCCTTTGTTGGAACAGAAAATTTTATCCGATGACTGGAGACAAGTTGCAGCAAGTATTGTTTCTGTTACTCATTCTTAGTATATCATTGTAAGAATGGATCAGAGCCACTCCACGTTCTGTGCAGTCATTGACGACCATCAA